>CAUYQU010074336.1:0-68052 GCA_963574635.1 Cheracebus regulus
TTCAACACCCGCCTATGAGTGAGAACATGTGGTGTTTGATTTTCTGTTCTTGTGTCAGTTTGCTGAGAATGATGGTTTCTAGGTTCTCTAGGAAGAAGGTATTTTCAGTGGCTCCCTGGGAGACTTCTTAAAAAACAGTCACAACAAAGCATTGTCCCATCCATCAAGGCTGTGGAATAAAAATGCATCGCGACAGATGTATTTCTAGAGGACTCATGTTACCTTCTAGCAACCTGTCAGCCTTGGACAGAACTGGGGGTGGGCAGCTACATCCTTACGTGTGTTGGGGCATTTCATCGTGAGTTGTAACAAGCATCGCCTCCAGAACAGTTATGCCAAGCACTGGCCTCCTCTTTACAGAGGACGCAGGACAGAGGCTAAAATGGACCATGTGTACGGGAGAAAGCTAATGCGCAAGGATTGGCTCTGACCTGTTCTCTCCTGCTGTGTAAACAACAGCAAATGGGACAGGACCAGAGGTCCTGTGTTCTTGAGCTGTACTTTTATCGTGATAGGTCTTACGAATCTCTCCCTATCAAAAGAGCCATCCTCAAAACAGTATGACCTACCAGAAGTGGTGTAAATAGTACCCAATGCACTGAAGCTTCACTAAAATACCACCTGTGATAGTGGGGAAGAAGAAAGGGGAAGGTTCTTTAGGGTTCTGAATGTGGTTTAATTCCTGAAACACTGAGAAACACAGGTGAGAAGCAAGCCTGCAACACTGCACATCGCTGCAGTGGGGGAGCGGGGGGGTGCCTGGTGAAAACGATAAAACAGTCCTGTTACACAGACTCCCAAGAGCAGGTTTACACAAAGTCTTTTGGTTTTATTTTTTAGCAAACATACATTGGAAATAATAAAGGTTTCTAACGGAAAAGAGATCTAATGCATAGTTTCTCTGCAGCATAGAAGTCCACCTGTTTCCAAACTCCAGGGTTAGGGCTTTGAAACATTCAGCTGCTAAATCACCTCCAGCTGGCTAGCTAGTTAGGCATATTGGTGCATATTGGTATCAAAGGTGATTATTTTTTGCATTTAGCAAATGAGCACAATTGCTTTTTTGGTGTATTTTTAATTCAGATTGCTCAAAAGTCTTGTTATTTCAAGGGAGCCTTATGTCACACCACAGACATTGATACCTCCAAGTGGGAATGATGGCTGCAGGCTCCCTAGTAGAGTCAATGGATGAAGGCTGAGATACTTAGATATTGGGGATGTCAGGGTTATGGAACAAAGTGTTACGAACAGTAGCTACAGAGAGCTCCATCGCTCCCAAAGCAACTCACAACTATAACATAAAGTTCTAAAGTCATTTCATTACCTATGTGAAAATGCAATACTGAATTTTTGGCTCTCCGATGCATTTTGCTGTTGTTTTATTTTATTTATTATTATTATTTTTTGAGACAGAGTCTCGTTCTGTTGCCCAGGCTGCAGTGCAGTTGTGCAATCTCGGCTCACTGCAACCTCCGCCTCCTGGGTTCAAGCAATTCGCCAGCCTCAGCCTCCTGAGTAACTGGGACTACAGGTGTGTGCCACTGCGTCTGGCTAATTTTTGTATTTTTAGTAGAGATGGGGTTAGAGATGGGGTTTTATCATGTTGGCCAGGCTGGTCACGAACTCCTGACTTCAGATGATCCACCTGCCTCGGCTTCCCAAAGTGCTGGGATTAAAGGCATAAGCCATTGCACCCAGCCTATTGTCGTTTTCTTAATCCAGAACTTTAATGTTTTACTTTCCTAGAAATGCCCTGGGTTTTCTCATGCTATTTGATAAGAGAATAAGCTACTTTTCAGTGACGTCAAGAAGGCAACAGAAATGCTCCTCGGGAAGATCTCTTTACAGATAGGTTTCATCTCATCAGTAACAAAAATTAGAAAAGTCTTTGGTCAGTCCATGGAGGCAAGTTACCCTGAACCCACGAAAATGTCTCTTTACAAGAGCAATTTGCATCATATAATGAACAGGAATCAATTTCTCTTTGAAAAAATTATTAATGCATTAAGACCACTCTTTTAGGTTTTATTCAGGCAAATGCTCACTGAACCTAAATAAAACACTTTAGGTGACTCAGATGTGAGTTTCTTTTTAAGGGCTGGTTGGTTTTGTCCTTGTTTTTACAGAGAACCCTCAACAAGGCAACTGTGTGCTTATGATAGTTCTACAAACGTGTTCACTTTTCTTTCCATCTATTTGTTTAACACATACAATCCTTGAGGAAGAGGATGTAGAAAAATATCTTCTAAGTAACCCCATTTACAAGGTAAACAGACTGCTACAGGCTCAACTTATGTAGAAAAGTAAAATTATAGTATCATGTAGTTATTATTACATCACTCTGAAGAATGCATAAACTGCCAGATCACATTTTCTAACCTGACAATTAAACTTCTTTCACTGATAGTCATGATCAGTGCCAGCTTCCAGGAAGTTGTGAAACTGCTGGTGGCCACAGCTACTCAGCGGAGACGCCACGGGGGATTACTGACTTGGTGCTTCTCTAATATAGAAACGAACTCAACATAGAATCAAAGTGCTGTCTTGTGAATCTCCGCTCATTTCCTGGACACCTTCCATTTCCTGAAGCAGACCCCTGCCCGGGTGGTGTGGGAAGGTGGGCCAGACCAGCGATCTGCGTCTGCTGCTCCCTCATGGGCTCTTTCTTTGGCTTGTCTGGGGACGCAAGCTCCTGGGTGATCCTGGCTGGCTTTTCTGTGATTTGCAGAAACTTGAAAACCATCACATAATTTTGCTTTGGGATATGATTAAAATTATGCAGGGACAAATGACTGAAGGGACACAGGGCTGATGCAGTCAGACCCACACATCTGGGGCCAGCCTTAGACAAGCCCTTTTTTGGGAATTTGGACTTTAAAAGCTTGATTAACATGAGATTACATGTCAGTCCAAGGAGACCAGGGATGGCATGTCCACTTAGTTCACAACCATGTCCTTGTACCAGGGGTTCAGTCCAACCTACCTGTATAACCTGTTACCTGTGTGTTGTATGCAGATTCTATGTAGGTATCACATGGCAAACACCTGGAACACAAATTCTGCGTAACAGAGAGGTACAAATATACAAGCATCCATTCTATGCACAGGAAATGTAGTGTAAAATCATCGAAACACCATTCAGAGGCACACGGAGAATCACACAGCATTGTGTGGCCCATGACCTTCCCTCTCTGTGAACACCAGGGAGGGTGTCTAGGATTCAGCAGAAGGCTGTGGATGGTGTCAGCGGCTTAGTACATCTGAAAGACTCTGGAGCCCAAAGTGGACAAGGCACGTTGTCTACACTGAAACGGGGTGGTGATTCCTTGGGCCTCCTCTGTAAGAGACATCCATACTGGGCAGGCTGTTGGTCAAAGTAAGATAGCTCTCCCGAGTCACAATCTCGAGGGGCCCCTGTGGAAGCGATGCATGCAATAAATAAGAACACAGCTGCAGAGCAGGGTGCATGGAGACGTTCACTTGCAGAGGATCCCGTTCTGAAGTGCTGCGTTGTTGTCCATGATGCAGGATGAGGGGGCTGAGTGGGCGAGGTCTCCCTTGACCTTCGGGGAGTGGCTGCTGCTGTTGCTGCTGCTCGATTTACTTCTGCTTGGGTCGAGCGCCGGCTGGATGGGTGAGGCGCGGGCCCCCCGTCCCCTGACCAGGCAGTTGCAGATCAGACGGAAGAAGGCCCGCCGCATCTCCTTGCTGGCCAGCGTGTAGATGACCGGGTTCATGGCCGAGTTGAGTACAGCCAGCACGATGAACCACTGGGCCTTGAAGAGGACGGGGCACGCCTGCACCCTGCAGGCCACGTCAATGAGGAAGAGGATGAAAAGCGGGGACCAGCAGGCGATGAACACGCTCACCACGATCACCACGGTCCGCAGCAGCGCCATGGACCGCTCCGAGTTATTGTGGTTGGCCACCTTACGGCTGCTGGACTTCACCAGGAAGTAGATGCGTGCGTAGAGGATCACGATGGTCGCCAGGATGGCCGTGAAGATGCTGATGCAGAAGGCGATGTACTTCTTGGAGTACAGGGGCAGGATGGTAGAGCAGTCGGGGAGGTTGTGCAGGCAGTTCCAGCCCAGAATGGGCAGGGAACCCAGAGTGAAGGCAATGAGCCAGCACATCCCGATCAGGAGGAAGACGCGGTGCTTCTTGTTGGCGTCGTAAGGCCTCATCTTGATCATGGTCAAGTGCCGCTCGATGGCGATGGCCAGTAAGCTGCAGGTGGACGCCCCGAGGGCCACGAACATACTGCCCTCCCTGAGGAACCAGACCGTGGGAGACAAGCTGAACGTCCTCTTGCCGGACATCAGGATGTTGACCTTGTAAGCGACGCCGGCCAGCAGGTCGCAGAGAGCCAGGTTGCCGATGAAAAAGTACATGCGGTTGTGAAATTTATTGTTTTTCCAAATGGCAATCAAAACCATCAAGTTCTCCAAGACGATGAAGCTGCAGATGACCAAGAAGAGCACGGTGGTGAGCGTGCTGCCCTCGGAGGCCTCCTTCAGCCTGCCTGCCAGCTTCCCTACGTACTGATAATGTTCCTGCAGGGTCTCGTTCCCCCGCGCGGGCTGGGGGCGCGGCGGGAGGGCAGTAGCCATCGCTTGGCATTCACAGACGATTAGCTCCAAAATCCAGGAGAGGGCGCCCGAGGAACATTCATTTCAAAGGGAAGCCGGGCCAAGCCTCCAGCTTTATTCAGCAGGGCGTGCAGGCCAGACTCCAGCAAGGGCTCCTGCCGACAGACAAAAACAGGGAGCCACCATTGATAAAATGATCGCAGCCCAAGGGGCCACGGCAACACTGTTCGAGAAAGGCATGGAAAATGTGGAAGTACTGGGATGACTGGCCACGTCAGCTGCAGAGAGGGTCTTTAGACACAGGCTAAGTTCCTAAGTGATTGAGGGAGACCATGGGAAGTGATTTGGTGTCTGGAGTTGCTGAGAAGGGAAATTCAGTGCATGAATTATTGAATCCTGTAACAAAGATACACAGACCCAAATACAGCTTCCATCGGGAAATCTCCAAGCACTAGAAAATGCTCACTCGTGCTCATCTAGGGCCTGGGAGCTGGCGACCCATTATCCCAGTCATCCAGGGAGAAACACGATTTTCTCAGGACAAAAAAGCAGGATGGAATCTCAAGGATGCCTGCTCAATTTCTAAGACCTCCCTAGTGAGTTTCCCAGTGACACTGTGGGAGGCTCCTGCACTTCCCAGATGGCGTCCCCTGGAGCCAGGCCCAGAAATCAGGTCTGAATGGGCTGTAGGTCTGCCTATGAGAGCCCTGAGGCCCGACCATGCGGCCATCGAGGGACTAGCAGTGCAAGCCTGGGCAGTGCCCATGTGAACACTGCACTTGTGAGCAACAAGTCCAGAGCTCGTGGAAGAAGGAACATCAACCTGCAAAAATGGGACCCAAGACTACGGAGGATAAAGGAAGGACAGGAAAGCGGCGCCAGTCACACCGACTCTGAGTCTGGCTTAAAATTCAGAGCTCCACATACAGATAGAACTACATGGGTGCATGTGAGCCGACAGAAGCGCCACATTCGGGAAGCTGCAGATGACCAAGAAGAGCACGGTGGTGAGAGTGCTCCCTGCAAGAAAGGGAAAGTGGTGAGCAAAGGCCTTGATGGGTTCTGAATTCCAACTCTTCCCCCACCAGACCTCGAACACTTGCATTCAACCACACTGGTAATATTGATCAGCTTTCTGTGATGTCGGTGAGGCCGCACAACCAACCACCAAGGTAGAAGCTGCTTTCGGTGGACTCATTTTATTTTATTATATAATTATTATTATATTTTTGAGATGGGTGTTGCTCTGTCACCCAGGCTGGAGTGCAATGGCTCGATCTCTGCTCACTGCAACCTCTGCCTCCCGGGTTCAAGCGATTCTCCTGCCTCAGCTTCCCAAGTAGCTGGGACTACAAGGCGTGTGCCACCATGCCTGGCTATTTTTTTTTTTTTTTTTTTTTTGTATTTTTAGTAGAGACGGGGTTTCGGTGTGTTAGTCAGGATGGTCTCGATCTCCTGACCTTGTGATCTGCCTGCCTTGGCCTCCCAAGTGCTGGGATTACAGGTGTGAGCCACCACGCCCAGTCATCATTTATTATTTGAGTTTTTAAATAGCTAAATGAGTTCAAATGAGGCTAATTTAAAATAGCCCACTGTGTATATCCAGTGAATTTTTTTTTTAACTTTCATAATGTTTAAGCCACAGCCCGAAATTTGCTTCAGAGACACATGAACCACTCACCAATACTATGGGCTCTTCATTTTAGGGTGTGATAGACTCTGAATCTCATCCACCCATGAGTTTATTACTAGGTTCAGTCCCTTGAAGATCAGGGGCTTGCCTGTCTGGGGCTGAGAAGCAGAGGTGGCTCCAAATGATCTCCATATCCTTGTGACCCTCTAGAGTGGTGGATGCTGTCAAAGCCCTTCTCTCCCTACATCAATTCGGGGTTCCTGGATTTCCAGAGATGGCCCCTTGCTACTTTGCAAAGACTTTTTCCAGTGTCCTGGAGCTTAGAGGTGTTGGCTGTTCTAGAGACCCCGAGGGGGGTGTCTGAGCTGATGTCTGTGCTCGGGGAGTGTCTGAGCTGATGTCTGTGCTCTGCGTGAAACTGCCCCAACCCTTCCCAGCTGCCACCTCCCGAAGTCACAGAGGCCTTGGGTGGAGGTCAGCTGGCATGCCAAGTGCTGGCAGAAAGCCTTATGTGTTGGCCAAGGCCCTCTGCTAACTGCAGAAAGAAAAAGTCAAGCTCCACATCCGGGCTGATGAGCAGGACAAGAAGGGTTTGCCTGTCCAGATCTCCCCCATCACTCACGAGCCATGATAGGCAGCGCAGGGCCCTGGGCTTGCCTCCCCAAGCTGTGGCTCACCCACACCAGCCGCCAGCCCTACCTGGCTCCCCGTTCACCTGAGCAGAGACCATGCTCGCCTGTAGGTTTTCCTGGAGGTGAACAGGACAGTTCAGTGGGCAGCCTTGCCCCCAGCCCTTCCTTCTCTACCATTTCTCATTTTTATTTAGATCTTGCCCATCCTTCAAGCCTCAAGTCAAATTCCACTTGCTCTGTAACATTCTGGAATCATCCCAGCTCCTGGTGACTCTTCTCTGAGGCTGCATGCCACTTTTGAGAAACTACTGCAAACTGTCTCTTTAAGAGGAACAATACCATAGACAGCAGCATTTTCTGAGCATTGAGCTTATGCATTAACAGGAGGACTTTCACCATGGATAAGTTCACGGTACCCTCCCCAGCATCCTGTACACCGACGGGTGCTCAAAAGATGCTGTCCCTTTAGTATTTTTGTTTTCTTTTTGAGATGGAGCCTCATTCTGTCACCCAGCCTGGAGTGCAGTGGTGCGATCCTCGCTCACAGCAACCTCTGTGCACGGTTCAAGCCATTTTCCTTACAGACGCCTGCCACTACGCCCAGCTAATTTTCATATTTTTGGTAGAGATGGGGTTTCACTCTGTTGGCCAGGTTGGTCTTGAACTCCTGACCTCAAGTGATCTGCTACCTCAGCCTCCCAAGTGCTGAGATTACAGGTGTGAGCTGCCACATCCAGCCTTGTATTGCTTATTGTTTCTTTCTCTCTTTATCTGTGAACAGAGACTGGAGAATCACTATTTCTGATTCTCAATTTGCTGGGTTTCCACCCCTGATCAGAGGCCTCTCAGGGACACATGTGCTGTGCCTGGCATGGACCCTGGCATGAAGCCAGGTGTGAGGACAACCTGGGCCCCCATGCTGTCTCCCACCACCTCCAGTACTAGTGCACAGTGCCAATGGGCACCATGAGGGCTCTGCCATTTTCCGTATGAACAGCCACTCACGTTCATGGAAAAGGCATGGAGCAAAGGTAGTCTGTGAGCAGTGCCCGGCGTCAGCAGCCTCCCTCCCATAGCAGCCGGGGCCAGAGCCCTCACCATGCTGCCGAACGGACGACCTGCCTGACTTACACAGCAACTGGAGGGGCTTCACCTGGCAGGCAGCCAGCTGTCCATGACACCGCAGTGTCCAGGTTTATTCTACAGTGTTTCTGGGATACTCACTCCACTCTGTGGCGTTTCTGTCTCAGAAACTGACAAGTTGCAGACAAACCCTCGTTTCAATGTCAGAGATGCCTGAGGCCCCTTTCCCCAGCTCAGGTAGGGATTCAAGCACAGCTCCATGTTCCTCATCCTTTTAGGTAACACCGACATATGGTTATAATTCAGACTGCTCTTGTACTAACTCAGCTTGCCTCCTGTGCCTCAGTTTCCCTCATGACAACCTGACACTACCATTTTATACACATCCTGGCTCCTCTGAACCTTCTCCATACCTTTGCTTTTGCCATGCATCCAACAGCCAGATCTGGACTTGCTCCCGGGAGTGGAACGCAGAGGGTGAATAGACCCACGGCCCCACAGCCCCACAGGCTCATACAAAATTGAGCAGAGCAGAAAGTAAGCAAACAATTAAAAACTAATAACCAGCAATAAAATAACCCCAATAAACATAGTATAAAATGTGCCAGAGACCTATCAAAACCATCAATATTGAGGGCAAACGTATTTTCCCATTAATGTTTGATTTATCATTTCCCTTATAATTAAATATTCATCCCTCAAGAATCATATTTGTCCAGAACATCCTTTGTTAAATACGATTCTCCGCATTTTGCATAAGTAGAAGATATCTGATTTGCTTTGGAATCTAAAAGCTCATTTTCTCTGGATTATCAACATTTACAAAACAGGCCTCATCTCAAGAGTTAAGTGCTGGGCTAAAGGCCAGATTGATTTTGGATGCGTCTGCACATTATTGTGCACAGTTAAAAGCATCCCATGGACAAGATCTCCCTTCTGCTCTTGAGGGGTACCAGCCACAGATCTCAAGTTTGCTAGAAGAAAGCTCAAAGCTCATTGTGGCCTGAGGCTCCTGGAGTCAGCAAGCCCTGCTCAGGGCAAGAGGAGAGTCAGCCACTCTGGCATGTCGGTACTAACACTGCCAGGCACTGCAGGAGTGCTGGGCACTGCAGGTACCAGCAGGCCTGGGAGGCTAGCCTGCCCTGCCACACAGAGATCAGTGAGACCAGCACCCAGGCCAGCAACAGGATGGGGCTACAGCCTCCCTTGTGCCCCTCCGAGTCACCACGTGCCCCCAGGCATGACCCCTACCTGGGATAGGACACTCCCCTAGGTGAGTTTAGCCCACTTCTGACTTCACATGAACGGAACTCTGCAGGATACAATTGTGTCTGTTGCTGTCCTCTCCCCATGATGCTTGCATGAGTCATGCACATAGATGCACGTGCATGCTGAATTTTCCTTCTTGCCCTCATGGTGTGGGCAGATACACTACACTCTCTTCATTCTTGTTTATGGATGTGGGGTAATTTCTTCCACAGCCCACGTGTTATCATTAGGTAGCACTGCTGGGACTGACTGAGGATGTTCTCTCGTCGAACACATGTCCATGTTTCCACAGGGCCAACGTCGATTTGTGAGTGGTGTGTTGGTGTCTGGGACTTGGAGGCACTGAGCTTTCCAGATTGCAGCCAGCCCATCCTGCAAAACTGGTGTGGGGAGGAAGGGTGGGCCCCCAACAGAGGGCAAGACTGAGGCAGTATTAATCTTCACTCTGCTTTATTCCAAAAGGTAAGCATCCAGAGCTGGCCATGGCATTGTAAATTTGATTGCTGCTTAAATTCCACCTGAACACTTAGAACACTCAGAGGCTGAGACATGCAGCTCTCTGCAGACTCGTTTCATATATGTTCAGAAAGCTGGGCACATTACAGAAGGCACAGGAGTATGGACAGCTGCAGGGTAGAGATGCTCCTCCTCATTAGTGGTGGTCTTCTAATACAGACACTGATGCTAGGCTGCCCTCACCACCTGCCTCCAAGGCAGATCCTTGCCTGGACGTTCCACTCTCTTTCAAGTGCTGCACTAACACGTTTCCCTGACCACCTGGGCAGAGCCCGCCCACCACCCAGCTCTTCAAGAGACTTAAGTATTTGATTGTCTGCATCTTCTGCATCTTACTGAGAGACACTGCTCACATGTGAGTTTCCCTGATTTCTACTCAGTAAAGACTCCATTAACTAAGGGTTTTCATGTCATCCTCACTAAGCTGGGATCATCCAGACTACCTCAAAGCATTTTAATACCAACACGTTTTCTTTTTGTTGAGAAGGAATAACACAACTTCTGAAAGATGAGTCTGCTGTGGATGACCCCAACTCAGACCTGCCAAGGGTCAGAGGTGCCTACCTTCCCCCCATTTCCAAGGAAAAGCATGGCTGCGGGGAGTGTGAGCCAGGGTGAGGAGGCCAGATGGATTCCAGATGTGCTTTCTATACTAGCGGTTCACTTTCTCTACCCCTGTCAAGTTGAAAAATAAACTATAAAAGGAAGAAAAAGAGAAAAAATAAAGAAAATGTTTCCACAGTCTGGTCTCCTTCCCAACACCCTCCTTTCTCTCTCCACATAAAAGAAAAGCACAATAAGATAGTAAGAAAATTCTCTCGGTCAGATGCAGGATGCTATGTTTTTAATAGGCATGTATTCCCAGGGAAGTTAACTAGTTCATCCTCCAAACTGAATTAAGACACCAAACATATGCCAACAAGCAAAATTTCTTGGAAAGCAAGATTTTTTAAAATTTCATTTAGAATAACTTAGAAAGGAAGTAATGAGTTGGCTGTTTCACGGCTCCAACAAAATTCCCTTGCTAATGAGTATTTTTCCCTTGCTCTGTATTTCTTGGGTGACCTCACTCTGCTTTTGGAGATAGTCCACTGCAAAATGCGTGCTTCACACACCCGGCTGCACATGCTCGGCCCATTAATGCGGCTTCCCTGAGAAATAACAACTGTTACAGACAAGCCAGGTGAGGCCTTCATATCTTTTCTCCCTTTTCTTCTTCAGAGCATGGAAGTCAGTGCACTTCCCTGGTTAGACCTACTGCTTCCCGGTGGCTTTTTCGCAAGTCTTTCTTTGTCACAAACAAGGCTGGGACATTATGAGATATCTGGGCACAGTCCAGGGAACCCCAGAGATGGAGGCTGTGCCCCGGAAAACTCAGTCCCTGTCCTCAAGCATCTGCCTCTGTGAACACTGTTCTGAGCTTCCAGACATGTGTGGAGAGGCAAGTACATCTGATCCAGGAGGTGTTTGACCCCCCTTGCCTGTCCACGACTCTTTTTAAACGTTCTTCATTCTGCCGCTTCTTCATGATGTCATAGGATTAAATGGCTCTCAAGATTTCCACAGGGATGAATCCACAGGGATGTGGAAGCAGGTTCTGTCAGACGGCTAAAGGCAAATTCAAGTAAGAGGCATCCTGCCCACAGTCTATCTGAGATCCTTCCTATCCTTTCCCAAAGCGGCAGTCTCACCTGGTGACTCGACATGAGTGCCATCTTGCACCATGGACACAGCACACATAGCCCCCATGACAGCATCTGCCTTCTGAATGTACACAGGAGGAGACTGAGGCTGGGGTTGGGGGGATGGGGGTCCCTTGTCCTTAGTTACAGAGCTTGGAAGAGACTGAGCTGGGCCGGTGTCCTTGCCATCTGATTCCAGGACGTCACATTAGGGATGAGCTCTTTGGGAGGCTGCCACCTTGCCACTGGTTCTTTGCCTAGGTGGTGACAAGAGATTCTCTAGCATGTTTTAGAGCCAAACTGCCTCGTGCTGTCATGCCAGCACAATCTTAGAATGCCATTCTGGGGGCACTGAAATATCTGGAAGATTCTGAAGCCAGGAAAATGGAGTGGCACCTTCAAGGCCAAAGATCACCGTCCACTGCTTGAGGAGTGGACCCTCACCTCAATGTGAGCTGACCCCAGCCTGGCCTTCAGGCAGTGAAGATCCACTCACTGGACACCAGTCTGCACGGGACAATCTCTTCACCGATTTGACCCAACTGGCCTATCATCATGTCCCTTATAGACACAGCTTCAATTCCTCAAAAATAAGATTCAAAAAAGAGAAGACGACTTTATGGCCAGTAGCTGTAACACTAACAACAGCTGAAACATGTTATTAACTGAAACTAGATGCGATTCCGCTCAGTCTATTCTGTTTCTTTTCTTTCAAACATTATATTATCTCCAAAAGCTTAAGGAAAATCTTAAGGCAATTAATTTGGCAGAAAACATACGGCAGAGGAATAATAGGAAATGGCTTCAAAACTGATAAGAGAGGAATTAGGAAGTCAAATATGAACCCGCAGCACCCTGGTTCTGGCTAAGGTAAACAGACTGCAGAAGGCTGGTGGCCCAGCTCTGGTAACATTTGAGAAACAGTACAAAGTCCTGGCAGTTAAATGGTTCTACAACAGGGCAACCTCAGATTTTCCAAGATTGTGGCATGCTCAAATCCTCTCTCTTTTTTTTTTTTTGGTAATAAAACTATATACATACAGTTTAGGCATTGAGGAAGATGAAAGAGATATCACAAAATCAAATTAGTGTCATAATTTTCAGAAAGAGGAAAACCAGTCCTGAATTTTGAGAAATAAGATCTTTAGGAATAAGAAACTATGTAAAGTTTCTCCTATAGGAAACTATAGTTTCTACCCTTTGCATATGGTAGAAAATCAGGGACTCATGCCTTTGACAAAAATTCACAATGGTAAATAGGAAAATGGCATTTTCAAAGATGAAAACTGGTTGAGAAATCATTCTCTAAATCTTAGGGGAGGCTTGTAAGGGCTAGCTTCAGTGTGGATATCTGGTGTGAGGTGATGGAGTGACTTTGGAGGCCTATAGTGAATGTTTACTAGTTTGCTGATGAAAAAAGCCTGATTCTGTGTGATTCTTCTATGACAACAAAGTCATTCATCCTAGCACAGAGCTCTGCATTCATGAAATAATACTTTACAGACATGAACACTTCCACAACTCCTCAAGCACCACACACACACACACACACACACACACACACAAACCACACCACCTCCTCAACCAACATCAGCCCTGGGAATGGCCAGCTATCCTTGTTGGTCATATATCTGCAGAACATAATCCTTCCCTTGTACTTTCTGGGAATTATATTTTTCTTAACCATGCCTGCAAGATTTTTGTCTGTGAATAAAAAATATTGAAAAGATAAATTATGGTATGTGGTTATATACAAAGTCTGTGACTTCTACTGTCCAGATTTTAGAATGACGCCTAATTCTGAAGGTCTCATAGGTACAGCTAGGAGTGGGTACTATGTACAGGGTGGGCCTCCATTTAAAAATAACCTTCCAAAGAGCTCTCTGTTCCCGTAGCTCCCCTTTCCTTGTTGTAAGGGTCAAAACGAAGTGTGTTCCCTTAAAAAAATCCAACAAGAAGTTCCTCTCTTATACCTAAGTATAAAAACACTACAAAGAAATTGGGAGTGTCCAAAGCCAGAAAGTCAGAGGAAGGGACACACACACACACACACACACACACACACACAGAGAGAGAGAGAGAGAGAGAGAGAGAGAGAGAGAGAGAGGCTATTCAGACACTCAGAAAGCCCAAAGCCCCTTCTCTAGCCGTTATCTCAGTTCTGAACACAACGTACGGAACTTCATTATTGCATCGTGGGGACTTGTCTTCCAGCACCAATTCTGAAGGCCCTAATTGCCTTGTTTGAGAAATGTTAGTAAAAAACTAATTTTCTGGCGAAAATTGTTTAAAAGAGTGATTTTCTCAGGCGAACGACCACAACCCTCTCTCACGTCCAGCGTCCCCAGGCCTTGGCACTGCGGGCGCCTTTTTAATGGTCCAAGGGAAACGACTGCTGGAATTTCTCCACCAACAGCCTCTCCACTTTCATCCAGTTGTTCAGCTCCTGCCAGCTGTGAACCCTGCGGGTGCAGTGGAAAGGCCTCCTTCGCGTTCCTGCAGCGGCTCTGGGGGAGGGGTGCTGATGTGGAGCGCTCCGGCCGCCGCGGCGCACCCAGGGCTCCGTCTCGCCGGGGATCGGTGGGGATTTTGTCAGAAATGAGGACAGGGTCCGTCGGCCCCCAGCCCCTCACCCCGGCTCTGCGTCCGCGCTCCCCGCCCCGGCCCGCCGCTCACCTCCGTCGGCTGAGGGCGCTGGGGCCACCGGCATCCTGGCGGGTGGCGCGCAGCGGTGCCTGGGCGCCCGGTCCTGCTCTCCGATGCCCGCTGGGCTGGGAAGTTCGGCAATCTCCGGGCTCGCGACGAAGTCGTTCCCGGGCCTGCGGTCCTGCTCCGACGCGTCCTGCCGCCGCCTTCGGGTTCCCGGGTCCCTGTCCCCTGTCCCCGGAACCGGCTTCCTCGGCCTCTGCCCGATCGAGTCAGAGACCAAACTTTTCCAGCGGCCCGCCGGGGCGGGACTCGCACCCTGCCCCTCCCCGCGCCGTTCCCCGACTCCCGCCCCTCTCCCCGCCCCCCTCTCCCCGCCTCCCGCCGCAGATCCTCGCACTCCTCCGGGTCCCCACCTCCCGCCCAGGCAGCCTGGTCTCCCGGCGCCCCGCCCGCCCCCACCCTGGACCCCTTCTCCCCCACCCCGCCAATCCCCTAGGGTCCGGCTCGCTCTTCGCCCCGTCTCCAGGCCGGCCTCCAGACCCTGTCATCATCCGGCGAGCTCCAGGTGCCCACCCCGGGCGCCCCGAGACCCAGCAGGAACCGGCGGCGAACCCGGTCCGAGGACTGGGCTTGGGCGGGCGCCTGCCGCGCTGACTGCGAAGGTTTGGGCCTATTCTTAATAGGATTAATTCTATCATTATCGTTGTCCGGATCCTGACCATTTCCTTCTGGAACTGTCCGACCACCGGCTTGGGGTTGTAGGTAGGCGTCTGGCGCCTGACAGTGTTTTTGTTTGGGCTTCTCGGCCCTGGTCCCCTCCGGCGCCTGCCTGGTCCCTCTCTGCGCTCGACTCCCCAGGCATGCAAAGGCTTGGGCTCCAGGCGGGGGCGGCACTCTCACCCCAACCCCTGCTGGTGCACCAGCGCCCACCCAGGCACAGAGCAGTGCCCCTCCTAGACCGGCAGCTGGCGGATCTCAGCCGACCCCCATGCGACCCCGTTCCTCATACGGATTTGCCCCTTTTGTGTGGCAAAAAAAAAAAAAAAGAGAGAGAGAGAGAAAGAAAAAGAAAAAAAAGATCCATGTGAAGGCTTCAAACAGAAGAATCCCCAGGGAGGAAACTGCCAAATTTTCAATGGCAAAGGCCATAATTGGGCGAACACAGAAGCAACCGTAGAAGCCTGGGGAGAAGGAAGAAAAAGAAAGAAAAAGAAGAAAGAGGGAAAGGAGAGAGGAGAGAAGTGGGAAGAAGAAGACGAAGAAGGAAGGAGGAAGAAGAGGCCTGTTACGGACTGCGTATTCCTGGGCAGGCAGAATCCGGGCCGCAGCGCCGCCGCACAGAGTGGGGATGCTTCGTGCAAAGGCCGCTCGTTACTTTTTCTCTTTTGCCCCCCGCCTCCAGAGGATGAGCCCAGCGCATCCTTCCCTTGGAGCAGGGTGCATATGCTTACTTGGGGTGCAGTTTGAACGGTGAAGGGCCCCTCACATGTACGGCAAGAGTGGAAGTTGGCTGCACTCCTGTTCCCTGCTGAGAAATGCAAGCGCTCAGCAATTGAGCTGAAGGAGGCAAGCGACCCTGCCTGTGGAGGCTGCGGGCCCTAGAGGCTCCGGCCCCGGGAGCTGGGGGACTTCCCAGCGTTTTCACCTTCCATGTTGCCGGTGCTACTGTGGCGCCTCCCTGCACTGTAGCCTCCCAACTTGTTCAGAGTGTCGGTGCGCGGCTCTGAGAAGCCACTGCTGTCCCACGTGGCATATGAGCCTGCGTGTGCTTCCCTTTGTTGGACTCCTACAGCATCAGGTCAACAGAAGAAGGGAACAAAAGAAGGGGACATGTGGCATCCTCACAGTCGGGATAACAACACATCATACTGTGGCCACTGTGTCTGTAGTTACCCAAACGGTCAGTAAGTTCATCAACAAATCTGTTCAATTCGTTGCTTCCCATAATGAAAAATTCACTGCTAGGGTACTGGTCGAGGGTTGTTTTAACTGGCACCCAGGTCTCCGTTCTTGGAGAAAGTCTATAACCGTGATACAATAGAGTAACCTTGAGGCGTGGCCATGCCTCCAAAACTAGTCTCTGAAATTGGACTCCAGAAGCCCTGAGGAGTAATGTGGCTATCATGCTTTATGGCAGGTTTCCCTGAGAGAGACCCAGGATCTGACCACGGCATCACTGAAATTCCTCTTTCAGTGATGTTGGTGCTTTCGAATATCCTTGATGGTTTTATGAACCTATGAGCATCAATAGAAATCTAATTCTGACGAAAGAGATGCTTGACAAAATGTTCCAGGCGGTTCCTGCGTCTTTCTGTAACGTGACTGACATTTCTAAGAAATTCCTTCAGTGCATTTCTTAAACATTTATGGAAGTATAACATCATAGAAAAAGTGCTCGAATCCTCATTTTCCTGCTTTTCTAGTTTTCATGAACTAAACACACCCAGGAATCAGTTCCTCAGTCAAAAACAGAAAATGACCAGGGCCATAGAACCCTGCTTGCTCCCTCTTCTTGTCACTGTCTCCTCCCAAAATAGCCACTGGGGCTCCCTTTCCCTAAAGATCCTTGTCCTCAGTGGGTCTCCCCACACACAGGCCTCTCACTTACCCACTGCCCCACCCCATCCACTGCCCCTTCCCTGAGCCTTAAAGCTCAGTCACTAGACCCTGACAAGGAGCCCTCCATGCCTCCTAGAGACCATGTCCTCTCACCACTCCTATAGAGAAACAGCCCTCTCTACAATTCTGTTGAGTAAGTCTCCCCCTCTGCATTCTGGTTCACAAGGGAAAGCAATTTCACAGAAGAATGCCAGCTCATAAACTTAGAAATGGGAGAATGAGGAAATCTCTATTCTATAACCCTTAGTGAAATAATTAAGCCAGCCAGTGTGTACTAGTGGGTGTCAAACCCTTAGGCAAAAGTGTGCAGGCAAACTGGTGCTAATTAGAAAAAAAAAAAGGTTTTCCATTTTTCATTTTTTTTATGGAGACATCTGGTTGTACCTTAAAGGAAGATCAAACTCATTGTTACTAGTACTGGCTTAACCTAGCATTATATGATGCAAAAGAAACACACAACATCATTGGTGCTGTGTGCTTGCCAAAGAGGCCTCCACTGAATCAACTGCAAAGCCTCTAGACTTTACTTCCAGTTTACAGGAAAGAAGAGCTTGAGCAACCAGTTAAATGATACCATGGGAAACAACTCGACTGTCAGAGTGTGGGCGTTCTGCAGTCAGTTGCCTGATCTCTTCCAAAACTTCAATGTCAAGAAAAAGGGTGAGGGATTCTTCTGGTATGAGAACAGCTGAAAAGAAGCATAATAATAAGCACAAATCCAGATTGACTCCCAGCTGGACAAACCAGCACACACACACACACACACACACACACACACACACACACACACACACACCATTTTGGAGGAAATTACAAATTAAAGGGGATATTGAATGATACTATAGATTTTTTTGGTAATGTCTTTAGGTGTGATAATGACATAATGTTTATTTAGGAGAATGGCTTTAATTTTAGCAGGTGCTGCTGGAGTATTAAAGGGTAAAATGTCTTGATGTCTAAAACTTATTTTAAATGGTTCAGCACAGTACGTGCACATCAGCTGGTAAGACAAAAGGCTGGTGATGACTGGTTCTGGGTGGTGGACACAGGAAAGGGGTTGTTCTACTTCTTTGTATCTTTGAACTTTTCCCATAATGAAAAGTTGGGGAAAGATAAAATGGCAGGTGCTAAACAACGAAAACATTTCTCTACCTGTGCTCCCAGACTTTAAATCAAATCTAGGCTTATGGGAATAAAATTAAAAGATACTATGAGTTATATTTGTATACTTTTGAAGATCATGTGGCCTCAAACTTAAATATGATTTGAATAAATGTATTATATATCATAATTATGTAATGTGACCTTATATGCTTTTTTAATTTAAAAAATGAAATACATTCACTTTCCCAACAAATTAGTGTCCACAGCCTGGTGAGCAGGTGCAATATAGTTAAAGAACATGCAGGTTTAAGATTCTAACTCAAAGTCAGCCCTTTGTCCAGCAGAACCAGTGCACTGTGGGAGAGCAGTGTTGTCTCGGAAGAACAGAGTAAATGCACCTCCTTTCTCCCTCCCTTCTGCCCTCCCAGTCTCTGCTTCCAGGATCCCAGGGTGCCTCCCCAAGTTTCTGGGTCTGAGTTAGTCTGCACTATCTCTACTCTTAGCTCTGTTTAGTGCAAAGGCTGCAACAGACGGTCAATATCTGAGTAAATGTGCATGCATGCTATTTTTTTGTCTAAGGCCTCTTCTCAGGAAAATGTGTGTTGGTCATAGTTTGCACACATGAGCTTGACCCCTCAAGTCCTGAAGGTTTCCAGAGGAGGAGTGGGGTCTAGCAGACAGTTACAATGGCTAATTGTATGTGTCCACTTGACTGGAGCATATGTGGTCAAACATTATTCCGAATGTGTCTGTGAGGGAGTTTCTGGATGAGATTGACATATAAGTCAGTAGACTGAGGACAGCAGATGGCCCTTCCTCATGGGGTTGGGCCTCACCCGAGTAGTTGAGGGCATGAGTAGACTGTTACTGAAGACAAAAAGCCAACACTCTCCCTAGTTAGAGAAGAGTCTCTAACTAGGAGAATCCTCACAGGACTAGAGCTGGGCCCTTGGATCTACAGGTGTTGGATGTGTCAGCCTCCATAATTGCATGAGCCAATTCCATATAATAAAGGCTTTCATTCTTTTTTTTCTTTCTTTTGCTGTTTCTCTCTTTCTCCGTTTCTCTCTTTTTCTAAAATAAAAAAAAATTAAAAAAAAAAATAAAGGCTTTGTGTGTGCTATAGGTGTACTTCCCATGGGTTCCGATTTTCTGAAGAACCCTGACTGATACAGTGGCCTCAGGGCAAGGGCAGAACCTCACAGATATGGCCACTGTGGTAGAAGGGAGCCCGGGGCTGCACTGGGGACAAGTGGCTTCTGGTCAGTCCGTCTGTACCTCACCAGATATCCCAGAGCCATTTTCTCTCTGTTGGCTTGCTCTACACAGAACTTGGAGGAAATCACTTTAAAATATTGACGTGGATGTGGATTTGCAGGATGAAATTTGGCCTTTTGTACAATAACCCTGTCTCGACCCAAATGAAGCCTTTGACTCACAGCCAGAGCTCTTTGGGGAGGTGCATTCATTTGGTGACAGAGATGTCTACCAGTGCTGAGTCTCAGTTCTTCCACTGTGGCTCCACAGTGATTATGTCACCATCTCCCCATCATTAAGCCCTTAATGTGTCTTCACCTCCAACCTCACAGTTAGCCAGGAACCATCAGAAGCTCCAGGAACTGTTCTTTGTACATTTCACATTTTATAAGGATGTATGTAATATTCAGAAACATAACTAGTTGTGTGTGTGTGTATGTATGTGTGTGTTGTGTGTGTGTGTGTGGTGTGTATGTGGTGTGTGTGTGGTGTGTGGGGTGTGTGTGTGGTATGTCTGTGTGTTTGTGTGTGTGGTATGTGGGTGTGTGGTGTGTGTATGGTCTATGTGTGTGTGCATGTCTCTGTGTGTGCATGTGTGTGTCTGCATGTTTGGAAGTGTGTGTTTACAAGAAGGGGGAATGTGTCTGCCCCTCTGTGGAAGATGTGAACATGGCCCCTGAGGCCTCATTTGATCTCCTGCTTGGCTTTCTGCTTGCTCTGAGCTCTGCCTTCTCCTTCCTTTCCCTGATTACATCTTGCCCAGGGAAAGTCTGTGTTACCCTCAGGTGCAAGTTACACAGCACATCTGAGTGGGAAGCACACACCCACTCCAGGTTCAAGAACTTCTAGGGGCCTTAAGTCATTGTTGGTGAAAAATATATTAGCACTCTTACAACCAAAAGGCAAGTCAACCAAGCACAGCACTTTTCTGGGTGAAATATTTCCCCCCAGTCCCTTCCCTTGGCTGATAACAGAATGGGAATTCACCACCACCGTGGGTAAGTAATGACTTCCTTTCCTTTTTCAACCATTATATAGTTAAAATGAAACATTCAAATGACCTGAAAATGAGTTGAAAATCACCTCAAAAGAACCAACATTATGCAACAAGTTTAAATAAAAAACAAATAACATTTCAACAATCTGTCTTCAGCATATCTATGTGATGAAAGCAGATGACCCTTTTGAGTGTGGGTGGGCCTCACTTAATCAGTTGATATTCTGAAAAGCCTTCACTCTAGCCATCTGGATTGTGAGGAGTCAATGTGCAGATAGACCTATGAAGTGAAAGAATCATAATAAATGTGAAAACAGGTAGGTTTAGCTCTTTTAAACATAAAAATAGTTGCAGAAAGGCCATATGGATATGGTGGGGGCAGAGGAGGAATGCCCACTGAGCCTGTTGGAGACCATGCCAGGGTTGCTTCCTATGCCCTTTGGTGAAGCAGAGAGGCTGCTGTCATTTGCAGCCATGAGCAAACAAAGACTTGGAGGGGGACTTCGTTCAAGTCTACACAGCCCATGAGGAGGAGAGCCATTGATTCTTACAGAACCACACCCTGTCTCCTCTCTCCACTCTGTTCCCAACCTCTTGCCAGTGATCCTGATGGGGAAATATGGTGCTTAACCACAACATGAAAGGCACAGAAGCAAACATCCAAATGATTGCAGCAAATAGCTGGCAGGAGACATTTGCTCAGAGATGCTCCATCACTACGAATTGAGCATTGCTATCTACCATGCATTCTCAGAGAACATAGGTCAAACTCAGAGTTTGCTACCTGTAGCATCACTTTAGAATTTAGAAAAAAATTAACAAATTATTCTTGAGGAACTAGACTTACACTGGGCAGGATGTAGGGTTTTCAGATGCAGTGGGAGCAGACAGGGAAATAAGAACTCAGCTGGCAGAGGTGACGAGGGTCTAATATGTTCTTGCACGTATGTTTTTGTTAAGAGCCTTACATTCTGAGAGCCAGGAGAAAGAAAGGTTGGAAGACACACTGCTGCGGAGGCCCTCTTGATTCCCACTCTACTATTTTAACAGAGGCTTACTGGAGGCTCATAGTGAAGCCTGCGTCTGAATTCCACAAACAGGCAGTGCCATCTTTAGCAGCTCTGATGCTCTGAGTCAAATTAGTCCAAAAAACTTCCTTGTCTTTGTGGCTACTGCACCTGAGGGGTGTGGTGGGGGCTGGCTTGCAGGGGAATGCTCCTTGCTTACAAGCTGTTTATACACACTGTAAACTCTAATTCAACAAAAGTGCCCAGTTGTGTTTGAACCATTCATTCGATGGCATGCAGTGGATGGGGAGGTAATGCACGAACCTGTTTGCATTCTGCATAGACTGGTTCAGCGTATTCCTCCCCTGCCCCTGGCTTTTTGAACAAGTGTCAACAATGTTGTTGAATAACTTTTCTTCTTCTTGGCTACCACAAGGTTTACTTTATGGTGGGAATGAAGAGAGAGGGTGGAAATGAATACAAAGGGTAATTCCCAATTTCCTTACTTTTCTGGCATCGAAGGCAGTGGATTTTAAGTAGAGAGGACTGAAGGAGTTTTGATGGAGCAATAAGGGCAAATGCCAGCCAATACTGTTGACCTAGTGCTTATGCCATACTGGGCACTGTTCGGGGAGCTCTACACACAGAGACTCACTACTCCTCATAGCAACCCTGTGAGATCAATATCAATATCATCCCATTTTTCAGATGAGAAAACCAAGGTACAGAGAACTTTATACATTTGCCCAGAGTCACACAGCTGGTAAGTGGCAGAGTTCTGGTTTGACCTTGGATACTGTAAAGATGGCTGGGATGCCTTGTCCAGTTGAAGTTTGTTTATTTATATTAGCCATTTGGAGGTTGCAACCCCTGAAAGACACTGGGCTGACTTTCTGTGTGGATGACTACCACCCAGGGCTCCTGTGGAGGGCTGGGGAGCCTGGCTGGAGCCCAAGGACAGAGTGGGGATGACAGATACCATCACAGACCCTCAATCTTGCCACTTCTTACATCTACTTTCAAAGCTGGACTATCACGTGCTGGTTTGGATGAGACTGGATAGAGCCCACCCAGGTCCCTTTTGGACTGCCCCCGCTGCAGACCTTGAGGACAGCTATTATGGGCTGGATGCTGCTGTGGAAAGAGCAGTGTGGGGGTGGGAAGAGGGTAAGAAGGCTTGCTTCTTTTCTTGCTTTCACCATAACGTTTGATTAATAAACAAACTACTTAACCTCTAGATTTGTTCTCATCTGAAAATGGTGCACTCTAGTGACTGGTACAATGTTAAAATATTGGGGCATTTAAAAGAATAGTAGGATTCTACAACTTTACACAATATCCACGTGTGAAAAGTTTTTTCTTCTGTATTACTTGAATTGAAACCATGCAAAACCTTACTTCTTGATTAAAAAAAAAATTAAAGCTGAGGTTTAAGAGAGAAAATGTCTCAGTAATCTAAGCTCGCACCTCAAGAAACTAGAAAAAGAAGAGGAAAATAAATGTCGAGCAAGCAGAGAAGGACACAATAAAGCCAAAGTAGAAATTAAAACAGAAAAAATCAATGAAACCAAAGCTACGTCTTTGAAAAGATCAAAAAATTGTCACATTCTAGCAAGACTAACAAAAAAAGAGAGGGAAGGCAGAGATTACCAATGTAAGGAGTGAACAGAGGCTATCACTACATACCCCTAGACACCAGAAAGATACTAAAGGAATACAGTAAACAACTCGACACACATACATTTTATAACGTAGGTGAAACGAACCAACTCATTGAAAAGCACAGCTACCACAGTTCTCGCAATATGAAAGAAGCAATTTGAATAACCCTATAACTATCAAGAAACTAGAATTTATAAACACTCAAAAATATCTCAAGGCCCAAATTGTGTAACTAAAAAAGGCTACCAAATATGTAAAAATTGAACATCAATTCTACACGGGTTCTTCTAGAAAACAAGTAGAGATGCTTCCCAACTCATTTTATGAAGATTTATGAAGCAAGTAGGATACTTACTCCAAAACCAAACAAAGACAGTACCAAAACACGATACAGACCAATAGCCCTCATAAATATAGACACAAACGTTCTTAAGAAAATAGATCAAATCTAATTTAGCAATATACAAAAGTAATTATGTACTACGATCAAGTTGGGTTTATTCCAAAGATAAAAGGCTGGCTTAAAACTTAAAAAATCAAGCCCTATAGTCCACAATACTTGCAAGCTTAATTTAAAAAAATTATATGATTATATCAATTTATACAGAAAAAACATTTGACAAAATTCAAGGCCAATTTATGATAAAACTCTCAGGAAATTGAAAATAGAAAGGACCTTTCTTAATGTGATAAAGAGCATCTGCGAAAAGCCACAGCTATCATCACAGTTAATGGTGAAAGACTGAATGCATTCCTCTGAGATCTGAGAAAAGCAAGATGTCCCCTTTCACTGCTTCTATTCAACATAGCACTGGAAGTTCTGGCCAAGGAAATAAAGGAAAATAAAGGCATATAGATCTAAATGAAAGATATAAAGTTGTCACCTTTGTAGATGACATGATAGTCTACATGGAAAATCTCAAGGCATTTATAAAAACAAAACAAAATAAAAGAAGACAAGACAAAATCAAGCAAACACCAGAACAAAAACCTCCTAGAACTAATAAGCAAGGTTGGAAGATACAAGGCCAACACCTACACATAAATAGTATTTTTATATACTAGCAACAAACATATGGAAACTGAAATTAAAAATATAATATCTCATACAATCAGTAAAACAAAATAAAATTCTCACATGTAAATCCAACAAAATACTTATAGGATTTGTATGCTGAAAAAGACAAAGTGCTGAAAAGAAAAATCAAAACAAAAATAAAGACAGACATACCATGTTCATGGATGGGAATACTGAAAATAAGAAAAGTGACAATTCTTCCAAATTGGTAAACAGGCTTATCATAATTACTATCACAATTTCAGTAAGATTTTTTTGTGAATATAGATAAGATTGTTCTAAAATCCATGTAGGAAAGCAAAGGAACTAGAATGGCTAAAACAATTCTGAAGATAAAATGAGACCTGTCACTTTATCAGACTCCAATATTTAATATATAGGTATTTTACTCAAGACTCTGTGATACTGGCAGAGGGAGAGATACATTTATCAATAGACTAGAATGCAGAGCCCAGAAATAGCCCCACACAGGTGTGGTCATAGATTTTTGGCAGAGGTGCAAAAGCAGTCTAGTGAAAGAACGATAGTCTTGTCAACAAATGGTGCTGTGTCAATTGGCTATCCATAAGCAAAAAATATATATTGACCTAAACCTTACACTTAATACAAAAGCTAACTCAAAGTGGATCATACATTTAAATGTAAAGGGTTTATACCCCTTATACATTTAAATGAAGCTTTTATATCTAAATGAAATACCCCTTTACATTTGAATAAAACTTTTACAAGATAACATAAGAGAATATCTTTGGGGTCTAGGGCTTGGTGAAAAGTAATTTAAAATGACAGCAAGGTATGATCTATAAAAGAAAAACATCAATAAACAGGACCTCATTGAAATGAAACCTAGCTCTGCAAAAGACACTGTGAAGAGGGTGAGAAGACAAGCTGTAGACTGGAAGAAAACAATTGCAAACTGCAGATCTGACAAAAGGACAATAACTAGAATTTGTAAAGAATGTATTAAAAACTTAACAGTAAGAAAATCAAATAATTCAAATTGAATACGGGCTAAAGATATGCAGAGGACACATGGATAATGGCACATGACCAGCCATTAGGGAAATGTAAAAAAGGTCATGATGAAATTTCACTACAGATCTGTGAGAATAGCTAGAACAAAAGCTACTGCCAATGCCAAATGTCTGTAAGGATGTGGAGAAACTGGATTACTCTAGTGGTAACGTACAATGGTACAGCCGCTCTGGAAAAGAGTTGAGCAGTTAAGTAAAAAAATTAAACATACAATACCAAACAACCCAGCAATTGCACTCCTGAGCATGCATCCCAGTGGAATTAAAATAAATTCATCCCTGTGGAATTCTGTGGAATGTCCACAGTAAACCTGCACATGGTGGATCACTGCAGCTTTACTTGTAATAGCCAAAAACTAGAAACAGCCAAAACATTCTCACTTGACGAATCATTAAATGAATGGTGCTGCATCTACCAAGGAGTTTCACTCAGCAATAAAAAGAATCCACTGTTGATACATGCAACAACTTATTGTATCTCAAGATTATTACAGAGTGAAAAAATCCAATCTGTACAGGTCACATGCTGTATGATTTTTGTGGCAGGCCAGGTCTCACTAACAACCATTTCAGAACTGACTGAGTGGTTAAGTTAAATATTAAAAGCCAGTGCCCTTATACAAAGGCTTGGATGTAACAAAAGCTCATCAAAAGTTTTGCCCAGGCCTTTCCTGGGCCTTAAAGCATGACAAAATGATGAAGGAATTTTTAACAGGATCCGCTTACGATTAAACAAGTTTTATTGTGGGTCTGAAGAAACTCCCCAGGCCTCCACAAACAAGTTTACTGGGGGTCTGAAGGAACTACTCATACCTCCATGATTTAGCAGGAGACTAAAAAAGGGTAATCACCCCAGCACCTGCACCCATTTAGATTAAGTAAATTTACTGAGGCTCCAGAGGAAGGTCTTCAGAACTCAGACCTTAGTTACAGATTAAAAGAAGTTAATCACTTATGTCTTTAGATGAATGCACTTACACAAAGACATACAGCTTGGAAGGTATATAAGCTCTGAAAAACTTTGTAATTTTGAGTTGGTCTGGTGGTAATTTCCAGGCCTTCTCCATGTAACTGGTTACAGAAATAAAAACTCTCTTCTTTCCCAGTTCATCTGTGTCTCATTATTGGGCCACAAGAAATAGCAGCCCGACCCTCAGTTTGGTCTGGGAACAATTTCACTTATATAATATGCATGGAGATGGGAAATAGATTAGTGGTTGCCAGGGGGCAGGACTGAGGGATGGGTGGTGAGAGAGAAATGGGTGTAAACATAAAGGAGTCTAGGAGATCTTCATGAAATCATTCTGTAACTTTAATGCAGTAGTGCTGACATGAATCTATACATGTGATAAATGGCATACAACTACACACATCACACACATATACACACACATGCTGTACAATGTCAATTTCCTGATACTGATATTACAATTATGTAAGATGTCACCATTGGAGGAACTGAGTGAAGGGTACATGGAACTCTCTGTACTATCTTTACTTATACTTGCAAATTCCCGTGATTCTACAATTCTTTCTAAATAAAAAAATTAAAATTTTAAATAATTAAAAATCAGAAAACCCACTTTCGTGTGTATGGGTGTGAAAGATTTAACAAGAGATGTTCCACCAGGCAATTTAAAGGGTAAATGTGTTCTAAAGACTGTACCAAGAATTGGAGTGCAGACCCCTCCGTGAGAAGGAACCGGATTATCCTCTCATGAGGCAGGTGGAGTGGCAGAAAACTGCACATAGAAATACCATGGACTTGGTTTCGAGTCATGCTGCCTGTTCCTGGAGCTTGCGGTCTCAATGAGGAATGTGTTTTTTCCTAAACTATTCTTTTTCCAGACAATGCAATAGAGCACATGGAACTCAAAACCTTCAGCCACAAATCCCAGGATCCCACGGGGGTGACCAGGGAAGCTGGAGGAAGGCTGGAGGCTGCAGGCTCTCTGCGCCTAGAGAGACGTGCTCGGTTCTGGCCGCTGCCTTGGCCATTTCCTACTTCATGGAACTAAGCTTGGCACCAGCACTTCTTGCCATTTCTCAAGTGGCTCATTGCCCTTAACTCTGACTTTTAGATGACCGCATGGCTCCCAGCTAGAGTCTTGATTTTTCTTGAATTTATCCACTTATCTCCTCTTGGTTAGCCTGAGGATCTAGACTTAAAAGCATAATGCTCCAACATTTTTTCCTTCCTTTTTTCCCTTTTATTTATCCTTAAATGCCTATGTATCCATTATAGTCAAAGAAACCCTAGTACATCCTACAGCCCCCACAATTTTTATTGAATGGAATTAACTCTATGAATTACAGATGATTCTTTCTAGCACAGTGGCATCTATTTTCAGGCGATTATAGAGGATTCTGAATTACCTATGGGGCTTCAGACAACAGGTTAGGCCCTGTAGGCGGGCAGTTTAATGATTTACCTCTGGTTTTGCAAGATCCTAAGGCTACAACTAGGATCTTGCATCTGGGGGTCTTCCTAATGAGCGATTTCAGTCCTAAAGCAATGATCAGAAGCTGTCTTAGACTCCTGGAGTTGAAGGACTCTGGTCATTTTGTTTCTTCCCTTATTGTTTGGGACAGCAAGAGATAAGAGTCAGGGAGGAAGGGAGGCTGGGATGGTGTTGATGGGTTTGTGTGCTTGGTTTATGAAAGACTGAGGGCATTTATACACAAGAGATTTAATGTTTCTTAGGTAAAATTATTATTAGCGTGACTATAAAATTCCATTTTAATGGTTAAAAATGGTGGTGCAGGTGGTCATTCCACATGGTTCAATGTAACACATTCTCCTGAGAAACAGCCTTTCCCTTACGAAAACACACAGACGTCTTTCCACTTTTTGTTCCTCGATGCCCTCTTCAACAAGCCTCCTCTCATCCCAGTGCTTCCATTCTAACCAATCACAATATTTACCAGTTCCCAGGAGACAGCAGTATTTGATGTGGTTTGCAAACGTCAGCATTGCAGACCAAGTAGGAATGGACTTCACAGGAAGCTCATGGGAGATAAGTCTCCTGGTGTGAACCCTTCAGGCTTCCCCTTGGCAGTAAAAGGAGGGGGAGGAGAAGGGGAGATGACCATTAATGAGCCTCCTGCAAGCTTCATCCTGAGATTGTATGTGGTATGTGTGTGGTATGTATAGTGTAGTGTTGTCTGGTGCGTGTGTGTGTGGTTTTGTTGTGTAGTGTGTGTGTTGTGTGTGGTGTAGTATGCACGTGTTTGTGTGGTGTGTGGTGTGTGTGTATGTGGTATGTAGTGTATGTAGTGTGTGTATTGTGTAGTTTGCATGTGTTTGTGGTGTGTGTGTTGTATAGTCTGCACGTGTTTGTGTTTTGTGGGTTCTGTGTATTGTGTGTATTGTGTAGTGTGTGTAGTGTGAGTTATGTAGTCTGCATGCGCCTGTGTGGTGTATGTTTTGTGTAGTGTGTGTTGTATAGTCTGCATGTGTTTGCGTGTTGTGTATGTGTTCTGTATTGTGTAATCTGTATGTGTTTGTGTGCTGTGATGTGTGCATGTGTTTGTGTGTGGTGTATGTGAGTGTGTTGTGTTGTCTGCATTTGTTTGTATAGTGTGTGTGATTGTGTGACATGTGAGGGTGTAAGTGTGTGTCTGTGTCACAGGGGCAAGCAGTGGGAAGGTAGAGATTCTGAGAATCTCCGCCTGGCTCCTGGAGGTATCTCCGCCTTTGTAGGCTTCACAGCTGGTGGATGTCCTGGCTGGGGGCATCAGACAGGCAAGGCTGCAATGATGAGGCTGGAGTGTCAGACCAGGTAGAATCAGGGGAGCTGGGGACCTTAGCTTCCTGAGGTGGCTCGATGAGACTTAGCTCACCCTGAGCAGTGGCACCTAGAAGGAGCAGGCAGGAGGATCCCAAGTGGACATTTGCTTTAAGGCGGGTGGTTAAGGTTCCTAGACAGGTGCAGGGAGCTTGTTGGATAAGGCCCGATCACCTCCGCTTCTGCATTTATTGGATAGTGTCCCTGCATTGATGCTGTTGCAGCGTCCTCATTTTCCAAGGGACCATGGCCTAAGAAAAGGCCAAACAAGATCTAATAGGTATCTGAGGAGGCTAAGAAGAGAGGCTGGAGGCTGACTGCTGATCTTTGAGGCTCCCCTGGGCAGGGGGCTGAGGGGGTGCTTCAGGGAGCAGTGGACCTCTGGAAGCCACACGGTGGTTCACAAGCGTGGCTGCACATTGAAATCCAGAGGAACTTAAAGCAGCATTTTCAGCACACTTAGCTCAAATGAACTTGAATTCCAGGCTTTGTGGTTTTGATCCCCAGGTAATTAGGTTTGTGATCCAGGTTGAAGACTTGGATCTGCCTCGTTCCTAGTGTGGTCCTGAGATCACCTGTGTCTGTCCAAGTTACAGATCTAGATTCTCAGACCTGACACAGACTTGGGGTCTAGGCTGTGGGATGGGCCTGGGAACCTGTATGACAATGCAGTTAACAGGAGATTCCTGGTTACATCCCCGTCAAACCAGACTGGGCAAGGGAAAAGTAAAGAAAGGGTGCCTGGCTGGTGAAAAGGACAGGTGGCCCCAATAAGCATCACACACGTGGCAGGCATAAGCCTGGGCTCTGTGGGGTACAGCATGAAAAGAGCAGGCTCTGCTGTCAAAAACATGTGGGAGGCAGACAGCCTAATGAACATGTACAAGAAAGTGTGCAAATGCTGCCTGTGCAGTGCAGGAGAAAATGGTACATGTATGCTGCAGGGTGTAATCCCCTGGGTGTGAGTGAGGCAGGTATAATGCAGTATGTAACTGCTACATGTATGACGCAGGGTGTAAATGCTGCATGTGCAATGCCGGGTGCAAATGCTTCCTGGCGTTGGGCCCTGGCACTGAGGTATGTGCTGGCATCTCCCAAGTGTAGTGATGTCTCAGAGCCTGAAGGATGAAACATGGGTCAGAGTTCTTGGTTGCCGACAACAGAATCCACTTTAAAAAAAGAGAAAAGCTGGCTGGGTCTTAGTAAATTATATCACTAAATTAGATTAGTGAATTAAATTGTATTAGGTGGCTTCCACAAGTTCTGGAACAGAGACCCAACCTGGACACTACCCAGCCAGGAATCAAGCAGTCCTGAAACCACCAGCGACATCCAGAAAGATGCTCTGGGGAAGAGCTGTTGCTGCTACCTCGGGTCCTTAGCACCCTCGACGCAGAAGCCTGGTCCCCACCACAGCTTCCCGCAAAGCCAACTAATGCCCCAGGAGCTGACCTCAGGGGCTCAGAGGCGAAGGAGCTGTGTGAGAGCCACGGGGAGTCGGGAATGGCAGGCACAGGTTAGTTCCGGGCTTCCTGTTGCCTCTCCCTGCTGAGTTTGGTCAGTTATTTCACTCTGGTGTGACCAGGCAGCCACTCCCTGGGGCCCCAGCGTGCCCACAGTGAGGAGGTGCTTCCTCCACAGCTCCAAAGGGAAAGAAGGCAGAGGTCTGGGGAGGCCTGGCCTGGGCTGATCACTGAGGCTGCAAGAAATGCCACCCTCTGGGTTGCTGGAGCCTGAGCCGGGAAGGGAGGCAGACCATGGCGGGTGGACAACACTGCGCCTCCTCGTGGGTAACGTGTTAGAAATCGTAGCTCTCTATAAACATGTATGTTGCCCATCAGTGGCAAGCATACTTGGAGGCCTATTTGTGTGGGCTGGCATAGGCAGTCAGGCAGAAACAAGCTTTGTCAAGAACACGGAAGGGGGGGGCACGGTGGGGAAATGGCGGAGGGGAGTTGGAGCCGCCGGAGCACCGGAAGAAACAGCAGAAAAACCTGTGAAAACGAAGACCGTTTCTTCTAGTGATGGAGGGGAAAGTTCCAGTCGCAGCGCTGAGAAGGGTCAGCTAAAGAAGCTGCAGACCTCCCAATGAAGCCTGTGAAGATCTCCACAGTGGATTCGCCACAGGTGGTCAGATGACAAAGAAGCATCAGCCATGGCCATCACACCTGGGTCAGGGAATGGACCAGAGGAAATGCCTCCAGAAGCAAAAATGATGACGAAGAATTTTGGAGGGGATACACCAACATCAGCCGGACCAAACTCCTTCAGTAAAGGAAAGCAGGGGTTTCCTGATAACCAGAAATCATGGGAGCAAAATATAAAATCTCACCTTGAAAATGTCTGTGAACAAGACAATTAAATGATGTGTTTTGAAAGTGGGATGCGAGTAGGTATAAAGTTAAACAGTTTCCTTTTTTAAAGAATAATATAAGGCCAGGCATGGTGGCTCACACCTGTAATCCCAGCACTGTGGGAGGCCAAGGTGGGCAAATCGCTCGAGGCCAGGAGTTTGAGACCAGCCTGCCCAACATGGTAAAACCCCGTTTCTACAAAAAATATAAAAATTAGCCAGATGTGGTGGCAGGTGCCTGTAATCCCAACTACTAGGGAGGCTGAGACAGGAGAATCACTTGAACCCAGGAGGAGGAGGTGGAGGTTGCAGAGAGCTGAGATCACACCATTGCATTCCAGCCTCGGTGACAGAGCGAAACTCTATGTCAAAACAAACAACAAAAAGAATGGTCTAAGACATTTTGGGAGCAGCTTTATTTATTTATTTACTTTTCTATTTTGTTTTTAAAGATTGAGAGGTACACTAATAAATGAGAGTTCAAAATTAAAAAAAAAAAAAAAGAACACTTTCTTTAAGGCCTTGCTCCTCAAAGTACCCACAGCAGACAGCACCTGGGAGCTCCTTAGAAAGGCAGAGTTCCTGACCCCACCCACCTGGACCTTCTGCACCAGAATCGGCATTTTAAGGAGACCCACAGGAGTGTCCCAGGAACGCTGAGGTAAGAAGCTCTGAGCTGGAGCTGTTCTCAGCCTGTGTGCAGAAACACCTGGGGAGCTTTTCACACTCCCAGGTCCAGGGCACAGCCTAGACCAGTGGAGCCAGTGTGCCTGGGGGTGTTGGGGCAGGCAGGTTTCATGGGCATCTGTTAATTTTTCCCTAGGCAGCCAGGGCTGAGCATCTGTTCCAGGCTTACCTGCTGGCTTTTGCTCACCTGAGCCTGGCTCTCCATCTACCTGCATAGCTGCTAATCATGGTCCTTGCCTGACCTTTATCTCTGGACCCTGTGGATCCAGAAACTTCCACTCTGCCCTCACTCTCCTGCATGGCCTCTGCAACTCTCAACAGGGCTGTATCTTGAAACTCTCCTGTATATACCACGCTCAGGCCACTCCACATCCACCAGCCCGCACCTCTGGGTGCAGGCCCGGATGGTGTGGTCTTTCAATTCATTCCTCTCATCCACTTGCTGCCATCCACCTCCCCGCACATCCTCACCTGCTTTCTCCCTAGGGAAGAGTGCACTGTACATTATTATAAACCCCCGTTGCCTGTCCCTGTGACAACTTTCACCCTCCCTTCTCGTGTCACCTGGGGGGTACTTGGCAAATATTTGAGCTTGGTTTAATCAAACTCTGTGCTTACTTCATTCCTGCCTCCAGGCAGCCCAGTGCAGTGGAGGAAACTCCAGAATTCTTGCTAACTAGTCTCGTGTTATGCTCCCAAGTCGGTATAGCCCTGAGAGGTGGAGACTTTCTCTGGTCCCTTTGTTCATTCCACCCAGACACAATCACTTCACATCTCTTTCATACTTGAAGGCTCTATGGCCTCGCCCTTCTCATCACTTGCAGCTGAGAACCTGACTCCTTTTTCACTGGGAAATAGAAGACTACAAAAGGGACCAGGCTCCCACATCTTGTCCATCAACCACTGGCTCTGTCCCAGACGTTGCCTTCCTCCCTGCTGAAGTGGAGAAACTCTCCCAAAGCTTCCTTGGCCAGGCTCACCATGGGCTCCTGAGCCATCCATCACTCCTGGTCAATGGCCTGGCCACTGCACATCCCCTGCTCTGAGGCAAGGTCGCCGGCTGCCTTTCTCCTGGCTGGAATCCCATCAGTGCTCAGCATGTGGGGGGTTGTCCCTCCGACCGTCTGTAGACAGTAGATGCTGCCGAAACTCCTGCTGCTTCTCCTCCATTCTCCCTGGGACCCACTGGGGTCACGCTTTGGCTCCCACCGTCCTACTAGACTATCTGACCTGTCAGAGGGTTTAACACGGGCGGCCACGTCCTGCTTCTGGAAAAACTGTTCATGGATGGAGAGGCGCTCCCTCGCCTGCCCTCCCTCACTGCAGCTCCTTCCGGACTCCTTGGCGGGATCCATCCCTCATTTGGCTACTCCACTCTGCAGCCCCCAGGGCTCAGCCTCCACATTTCTCTCCTCCACTTTCATCCTTGGGCCTTAAAGCCCACCTATGTCCTACCAAGTGCTACATGGAGACCCCTAGCCTCAACCCTCCCTAAACTCCAGACTCTACATGTCCAACGGACATCCCAAACTGAACAGACCACAGCATATACATATGCATTCAGCACACCCATATGACACAGACATGCATGGGTACATACTTGTAAATTCAACATAGTCCTCTCAAACCAAATATATAACGATTTTCTTAGGTACATAAGCTTCATACATAGGTACATACATCTGTCTATTTCAGTCCTAAAAATTCTGCTTACTGAGTGAAGATTGTAGGAATTCTTTTGCTTATTTTATTAAAACCCAGCTGTATTTATAACTATTTTTTTCCTGCCCATGATTCCTTGTATGCATGTGAAGTGATGATTATCATTTTCAAAGCAAATAAACAGAGCCTTCACCATGGGTTCTAATGACTTTCAAAAGTCAAAATACTTGGAATATATTTTGATGTTCACTTCCCATGTTTAGTTTCCGGCTTCTCCATGCCGGAGACATGGTGAGAGAATACAGGGGAAGCTGATGGCAAACAACAAAAACTTACGTTTGACATCTTTTACTCTATGAAATAAAATAAGTGTAAACAGTAAATGGAACAACAAGCTTTCAGAGTCACTGCAGGGCAAGAGCTGGAGAGGAAAGAGCTGGCTGGTCAGGGAAGATCCACTGATGAGAAAAAACATCATTCAATTGGCCAGGACATTCCAGGACACACAATAGCCCACTGTGCCCTGGGTCCTGCTTCTTACCTGAAAGTGGCAGGAACCCCTCGGTGCTCTTGTGACCTTGTCACTGCAAAGGACGATTTGCTTTTTTTTTTTTTTTGAGACAGGGTCTCACTCTGTCACCCAGGCTGTAGTGCAGTGGTGCAATCTTGGCTCACTACAACCTCTACTTCCCGGGTTCAAGTGATTCTTCTGCCTCAGCCTCCCTAGTAGCTGGGACTACAGGCATCCATCACTGTGCCCAGCTAGTTTTTGTATTTTCAGTAGAGATGGGTTTTCACCATGTTGGCCAGCTGGGGAAGGCAGCTCACCTCCCACGCTGGATGGGCTCCCAGGACCTGAAGTCAAAGGTTTCCCAGAATGGCCTCCATCAGGGCAGGATGTGGCCAGCTGTAGCGACTAGGCCAGTTGGTCACACTTCCAGGAGCAGTCTTTTCTCTGCAAAGATAGCTGGACATGAAAGTGTGGAGCAGTGGGCAGGGTCAGTGTTCTGCCCCAGAGTCATACCCAGAGCTGGGGCTCATAGAGAGGACAGGTCTCTGTCTGCCCAGCTGGCTGGTACGATGCCAGATTAATGGTAAAAATTATAACAAAGAAATGCCCAGATTGTCCTCTGAAACTATGAATATACCTTCATTTTGTAAAAAAATTAAATTTGAAGGTACTTATGATGGATGAGGAGAATGCAATCAGAAGATACAAATAGCATGGGAATAAATTCCATCAGGAAACCAGGATGAGTCCCATTTTAGACACTTTTCAAGGATGACTCTTGAAGGAGCGATGTTTGGCTTTGGCATAGGGTTAAATGAAAGGTGGGCAGTCACCTTAATCTGCGGATTTCTTTATGGGGTTCTCTCTCCTCACTTTAGTGCGTGTTCTCTTTGTGATGTATTCTGCACTGGGATGATTTCATTAGCATTCTCTCCTAAAGCCTTTTGCAGAATATAGACTATGAAGAGTGTTCATGAAGGTAAAAATACTGAACAATTAAGAAATCTTCTTAGCAGGGTGTGGGGATGTGTGCCTATAATCCCAGCTACTTGGGAGGCTGAGGCAGGAGTGTCCCTTGATCTCAGGAATTCAAGAGGAGCCTGAGCCATATAGTGAGACCTTATCTTGAAAGAAAGAAAGAAAGAAAAGAAAAGAAGGAAGGAAGGAAGAGAGAAAAAGAAAGAAAAGAAAGAAGAAAGAAAGAAAAAGGAAGGAAGGAAGAGAGAGAGAGAAGAAAGAAAAGAAAAGAAAAGAGGCTGGGTGCAGTGGCTCATGTCTGTAATCCCAGCACTTTGCGAGGTTGAAGTGAGTGGATCACCTGAGGTCAGGAGTTTGAGACCAGCCTGGCCAACATGGTGAAACCCTGTCTCTAGTTAAAAAAAAAAAATACAAAAATTAGCTGGGCGTGGTGGCAGTCAGTCAAGATCGCACCACTGTACTCCACCCCTCCAGCCTGGGCGACAGAGTGAGACTCGGTCTCAAAAAAAGAGGAAAGAAAGAAAAAGAAAAGAAAGGCACGGGAGAGGGGAATACAAAAGGAAAGAAACCCTCCTGAAGTCACTCAGCACTCCACAGTCATTGGCAATATAGGTCCTGTAAGAACACAGAGGCTGCGTGGCACAGGACGACCTGCTCCTGCTAGCACTGTAAGCTGAAAGCTGGGACAGGATACCAGGGAAGGCCTGAAAATCTGCCCTCACAGGTGGCCCACCTGACAGAATTCAGACAGGAGAGAGTGCTGGCACAAGTCGCCTTGCAGAGTTTGTGTGTATTACCCAAGAGAGACACAGAGTCAGCTGGGCTGAGATGGGGGGCCCACTGCAGGTAGTACGGGGAGACTGCATGTTGACATGGGAGGGGCCTCTCCCAAGATGTCCTGAGACTTTCTGCTTCCTACCCCTGACTGCTGAAGGGGAACACGTTCTGGTCTAATTTGATCTTGCCAGCTGAAAGACCGTTGCTAGGCTACAGTTTATCACTCATTATTTATGAAAGTCCTTTCCATTTCCCCATTGTATTCCAGAAACTCATATTTATAATCCAACTTGATTTTGTAAAACATTTCTCATTGTTACTACAGGGCCTTGGGCTTCTTTCCTTGGGCTTTTTTTTTTTTTTTAAATTTTAGGTTGATTCTGCTTTTGACTAGAGACATCAGTGGGGCCGGGTGTGGTGGCTCACACCTGTAATCCCAGCACTTTGGGAGGCTGAGGTGGGTGGATTACCTGAGGTCAAGAGTTCGAGACCAGCCTGGCCAACATGGTGAAACCTCATCTCTACTAAAAATACAGAAATTAGCCAGGCATGGTGGTGGGCACCTATAATCCCAGCTACTCAGGAAGCTGAGGCAGGAGAATCACTTGAACCTAGGAGGCGGAGTTTACAGTGGGCTGAGATTGTGCCATTGCACTCCAGCCTGGGCAACAGAGCAAAACCTATGTCTCAAAACAAAAAAAAAGACATCAGTGCCAAATGCTTTGGAGGGTCTGGTGGGGAAGCTCGACCTGTCACTTGCCTGGGTTGAAGCCAGGGCCTCCCCCTTTCTAGGACTGAAGGGGACAGTATTCACCAGTCAGGTGTCACTGAGACCAACAGAGAAACTGTAACATCCAGGATTGGTGGTAACTTCGAAACGTATTTTGCTCCCAGCTTTATAAAGAAATAACAGTCAAATAAAAATTGAATATATTTATGATGTACAACATGATGTTTGGGTATATTTGTACATTGTGAAATGATCAAATTAAGCTAATGACTATATCACCTCACCTACTTATCACATTTTTGTGGTGAGAACATTTAAGATTTAATGTCTTAGAAATTTTCAAGTATATGCTACATTAATATGAACTATAACCATCATGCTATATGATAAACCCTCATAACTTACTCCTCTTATCTAACCGAAACTTTGTACCCTTTGACCAACATCTCCCCATTTTCCTCACCCCCCAGACCCTGGTACCTCCACTTTACTCTCTACTTCTATGAGTTTAACTTTTTTAGATTCCACATATCAGTGAGATCATGTAGTATTTGTCTTTCTGTGCCTGACTTATTTCACTTAATATAATGTCCTCCAGGTTCATTCATGTTGTCTTTTTTAAGGCAAAACAGTATTTCATTGCATGTAGGTGCCACATTTCTTTATCCACTCATCTGGTAGTTGATAATTAAGATGATTCCTTATCTTGGCTGTTGTGAATGAATCTGCAATGAAGATGAAAGCGCAGATATGTCTTTGAGGTGTTGATTTCATTTCCTATTAATATACACTCAGAAGTACAATTGCTGGATCGTATGGCAGTTCTAGCTTTCATTTTTTGAGGAACTTCCAGACTATTTTCCACACTGGCCATACTAATTTACATTCCCATCTAGAGTGGTCAAGGGCTCCCTCTTCTCCACATCCCAACAAGCACTTGTTACCTTTTGTCTGTTTGATGTGGCCTTTCTAGTAGGTGTGAGGTGATACCTCTTTGTGCCTTTGGAGTCATCCAAAAGCTCACTGCCACCCAATGTAAAGAAGCTTTTTCCCTGTATTTTCATCTAGTAGTTTCATGGTTTCAGGTGTTGTGTTTAAACCTCTGTATTAGTCTGTTCTCACATTGTTATAAAGATACTATCGGAGACAGAAATTGATGAAGAGGTTTAATTGACTCACAGTTTCATATGGCTGAGGAAGCCTCAGGAAACTTACAATTATGGCAAAAGGCAAAGGGGAAGCAAGGCATATTTTACACGGTGCCAGGCGAGAGAGCAAGAGCGAGGAAGAGCCGCACTTTAAAGCCAGCAGTTCTCGTGAGAACTTCCTCAGTATCGCGAGAATAGCATGGGAGAAACTGCCCCCATGATCCCGTCACCTCCCACAGGGTCCCTTTCTCAACACATGGGGATTACAATTTGAGATGAGATTTGGGTGGGGAAACACAGAGCCAAACCCTATCAGTTTTGAATCCATTTTCAGTTGATTCTGCACATGTTGTGAGATAATTTCATCTCTCTGCGTGTGGATACCCAGTTATCCCAAAGCCATATATAGAAGAGACGATTCCTTCCCATTGTGTGTTCTTGGCACCTCTGCTGAAGAGAATCGACTATCAATGTGTGGATTTATTTCTGGGCTCTCTATTCTGTTTCATTGGTCTATGTGTCTGTCTTTAGGTCAGTACCATGCTGCTTTGATTACGAGAGATTAGGGGAGACAACACTTTACCTTTTCCCATTTAGGATTTTATTTTTGGTTAAGTCTTAGAATTAAATTGACACAAGACAGATTAACAGGAGAAAAGCATACAAGCATATGAGGAAACTTCATAAAGAAATGAAGACTGGAAGAAGCAGAGTCAAACACTTATATACTGAATTGGACAAAGTGTGGTAAATTGAGTCAATTGGGTAGGGAAGTGACTAGGAAGATAAGGGTTAGTTTAAAAAGATTTGTTTGTACAGAATTTCTTGGCTTCAACTTCCTGTCCTAGATAAGAAGAGTTTTACTTTCCTTTTGGTATAGGAAGGACATTTTTACATAGCAATTCTATCTCCTGCTTTTCAGAGACAGAACGAAGGTCAGAATGATCTTCTAGTACCTGCTATTTTTAAAAGTGCCTTTGCTTCTACATAGTTGACGGGCCAGAGCAGCATATTTTGGGGTGGCATATTCTTTACTCCTCAACAGCTTTGCAATGTATTTTAAAACCAGGTAGTATGATGCCTACAGCTTCATTCTTTTTGCTCAAGATTGCTTTGGCTATTTGAAGTGTTTTATACTTCCATACAAATTTTAGGACTTTTTTTTATTTCTGTGAAAAAAATATTATTAGAATTTTGATAGGGATTGCACTGAATCTCTTGTAAGACCAGGAATAAGGCAAGGATGTTCATTCTCACCACTTCTATTCAATATAGTACTGGAAGTCCTAGCCAGAGCAATTAGGCAAGGAAAAAGGCATCCAAACTAGAAATATAAAGAAATAAAATTGTTTTTGTTTGCAGGAGACACGATCTTACATATAGAAAGCCATAAAGATGCCACCTAAAAGCTTAGAATTTAAAAAATCAGCATACAAAAATCGGTAGCATTTTTTATACACCAAGAACAAATCATTCAAAAAAGAAATCAAGAAAGCAATTGCATTTACAATAGCAACAACAAAAAAATACTTTAGAATAAATTTAACCAAGGAGATGAAGGATCTATAACTAGAAACTATAAAACATTGACTAAAGAAATTGAAGAAGACACACATAAATGGGAAGATATCCTTTCTTAATGAATTGGAAGAATTAATATTGTTAAATGCATTTTTAAAGCATTAATTGCAAGACAGCAATCTTGCAATTAAATATGGTTGTTACAAGAGTAACCATCTCTGGGCAGTAAAACGATTGTGTTTCTAAAACTATACCCTTGAGATTTTTACAGCCCTTCTTCTGCTTCTGGGAAAGTGAGGTCTGTGGGGACCACCAGGGACCTCCAGGGATCCATTGACTTGGACGTTGTCCTGGAGGTTCTCTCTCAGCCCATTTTGCATCCATGCCGAACACTTGGCATGCTACAATGTACCTGAGAGCTGAGGGGCTCCTGTCTTTACCAGGCTCAGGTGTGAGGGAGCTGATGAAACTATGCTTAGATTTGAAACTATGCTTAGGCGTGAGTTTCAAACCATCAGAGTAAAAAGGAAAATTACAAAGAAGAAAATAGTGACTATGGCAACAAGGATGGCAGATAGAAATAAAAGTAACCAGAAGTGACAGAAATAAAAAAAAGTTTCACAGAAATAAAAAAAAGTCCCAAAATTTGTTTATATCTGTTCATGCTCATGTCTGTGTGGCATGTGGGGTGGGTGTGCCTGGGCAGGTGCCTTTTCCCAAGGTCATATCAAGTCAGACCTGGAGCTCTGAGACCAGCAGTCCTCCCCTCCCCACCTTCTTCTTCCACACCTTACCTCACTGCTGCAGGACAAATCCCTGCCTCAGCAAAGACATTATTTTAAGCCATTGGTTCCCAAGGGAAGTAGATATTTTTTTCACAAGCAAAGGGAGATTAAAGTATGTTACTGCTCATAACATGAATCATGCACCTGTAGAGCTAGAAGTCACCCTGAGTGTACCTTTTCACTTAATTCTGGCAAGATGATCCATTTATTCCATAACCATTTATTAAGTGCCTCTCTACCAGTCCATACATAAGGCTGGTAAGGTTGTGTACAGACTATCAGGGAAGAACAAACAAAATAGAAACCAAATAAAAGATGGAATTAAGAGCACATCCAAGTGAGGGAGATGGATAAAACATCTGAAATGTACTGATGCCAGTCTTGAGCCACTGCTGCATCCATTCTTCTCCCCCTGCCAGCTCATCGATGCTGTGAGGAACAGATTGTCATGGCATGAGGAGAGCGATTGGGTGGCACCTTAGCTGGGAGGTCAAGGAAGACATGTCTGAGGATGTGCTGACCTGTGATTGGTGGATTGGCTAGGAGGTTGAGCCATGCAAAGATGTGGGATGATCAAATGGTGCAGGCAGAAAGAACAGCCAGTGCAAAAGTCCTGAGATAGCAACCAGCCTGGCATATTAAGGAAAAGTGAGAAAATCCATTTGCCCAGAGCATGTGAAGCCAGGGTGAGAAGGGCTCAAGCCAAGGTCAGGATCAAATTCTATATGCTTTATATTGACTTCCTAGGGCTGCTGTAACAAGTGACCACAAACTCAGTGAATAAAACAATACAAATGTGTTACCTTACAGTTCTGTAGATCAAGTGTCTGACACAGGTCTCAATGGACTAAGACCAAGGTGTCTGCAGGACTGGCTCCTTTCTGGAGGCTCTCAGGCAGCATTTGTTTCCTTACCTTCCCCAGTTTCCGGAGGACTCCCACATTCTGCAGCTTATAGCCCCTTCCTCCTTCCTCCAGCTCCAAATCAGCGATGTTCATGTCAGTCCAAGCCTTTCTCAGGCTGCCAACTCTCCTGTTTCCCCTTCACCTTCAATGATTCTGTGAGGACCCAGGGCCCACATGGATAATCTGGGATGATCATCCTTTTTTAAAGTCAGCTGATGAGCGACCTTAATTCCATCTGCAACCTTTGCTACATAAGATAATATCTTCATGGCTTCTGGGGCTTAGGATGTGGACATCTTTGAGGAGCCATTATTTTGTCATGGTTATCCCGGTCAGGAGTGCGGGTTTTTATCCTGTATGTGGCAGGATGCTATTGAAGAGATTTATATAGGAAAGTATTCTGTTTAGGGGACCCTCAGGGTGATCCTAGTGCCTGCCGTGGCTCCTCTCACAGAAGTAGCCCCCTGGGTGCCAGACCCTTCCTGGGGCTCATCTCAAGCCACAGCTGCCCTCCATGTGTCCCTCCACGTGGGGAAGGGGAGTTGAGTGGCTGCTGTCTGTCATCCAGCTGCTCCTGGCCAAGGCCTCTCCCGGATTCAGCCTCGCCTGCATTCCAGAGTATCTGAGTTATTTGGTCAACAAGAGTGATGTGGTGAAATGTTCACCTTTTGGGGATTTTTAAATAAGAAGAGAAACCAAAGTACCTTAGAATTGACTAGGAGTTAGGCCCCCTTCATATCGCAAGAGAGAAACAGATAGTTTTGAGACTCCCATCTTTATTTTCAGTAACCCTGTCTGTCTCACTTGCTTTCCCGCTCATTCAAATAGTCATCTGCAATGTCATCCCTAAGTTTTTTAATCCTTCATGGTAAGTGATCTACGTGCTGTGATCAACATTCTTAAGTAATAATCCTTAGGAAGGAAGTGGAGATGCTGTCTATTTAACTGTTTATGTTGGTGAGCATAGAAAGTGCCAGGAAATTACTATAATCATAGTAAATCACGTAAATTAGCACAAGTCAGTAAAACTGGTGAAATTAGAAAACCTTTGTTTCATGGATAAACTTCATGAAAGCCTGAAAATTAGCTCTTTAGCAGCTTGCATTCCAGTTACCTACAAGACTGTCAGATTCATTCTGTAGAAGTGATGACAGCACTTGACAGCCGCTTCAGACCAGGAAGAGTGAGGGGGAGCCCTGGGGCTTGAGATGGAGTTTTGACCCTAGTGAATATTTTCTCGCTGTTTTCAGGAGTGGAAGACAAACTTGCTGGTTTGGACACACCTGAAAACACTGACTAATATGTATTTGTTTGTTTGTTTGTTTGTTTGTTTAGACGGAGTCTCACTCTGTCTCCCAGGCTAGAGTGTAATGTGCAATCTCGGCTCAGTGCAACCTCTACTTACTGGGTTCAAGTGATTCTGTGCCTCAGCCTCCTGAGTAGCTGGGATTATAGGTGCCCACCACCACGCCCGGCTAGTTTTTATAGTTTTGGTAGAGATACGGTTTCATCCTGTTGAGCAGGCTGGTCTGGAACTCCTGACCTCAGGTAATCTGCCTGACTTGGTCTCCCAAAATGCTGGGATTACAGGCGTGAGCCACCGCACCTGGTCTAATGTGTATTTCTTGAGCATTGTAGTAGACTGGTTTCTCAAGAGACAAGTTTATTCTGATCACGTGCCAAGTGGCAGATAGTGAAGCAACTGTGGACAGGACTCCCCTCAGACACCAGCAGTGGTTGGACCACCTGGGGGATCTCATGGTGTCAGACAGTCATGATGCCTCAAGGATGGTGCAAAAGGGGAGAGGTTTGGGGCTGTGATTTTGGATTCTCACTTCTCCCTGGCAACAATGCTCACAGTAAGCCCTCCTGGGGCCTTTGTTTTATGTCGTCACAATGGAAACAAACAGGAATTACTGTTTGTTAAACTGGAAGAGGAGGTCTCATCTTGCTGACTGCAAAGATCAATAATAAAATGTCTGTACTCTTCTCTACCCCCTTATGTTTGCAGCGCTGATAGTTTAATATGCATTTCCCTTGTTCTGCTCTTTAGCATGACTGATAATTTATTGCTGATTTACATTTTTGTTTTTCTTTTGACCTACATTCTTCTGGTTTTAAATGATTCTTTTCATTTTTATTTATTTATTCCTCTACTTCTGTCATTTTAAAATGTCATGTTGGTCTTGTGTATTTTCTTCCCTTTTTTCTTCCCTTCCCCGCTATTTTCTTCCCTTTTTAATCTTTTTTTTTTTTTTAATTGCATTTCAGGCATTTCACTCTCAAAACTTTGATTAGCTAAACAATTGCTAAATATTCACAAACTTACTTAAGAAGTGTTCAAAATGCACATGATTTTTATACAGCCTTATTCATCTTATTGTGTTCAAAATAGTGATACATGTTTAGTAATACCTATAGAAATGAAAAGTTGAACTTCCAAAATAGCAAGCAAGTAAATTCCCAGAAGCTAATGTCCACACTGCTGAGTTTTCAGTAGAGCTTTTGTGGGCATTGTCTCCTGATGCATGGGACAGCAGGCTTTGCCCAGGAGTCCACAGCAGGGAGGCACCTTGTTTTCCCACCAACCTCTACAAGCCTGAAAGTCAGGAAACAGGGTTCTGATAGAACCACACTGCCTACAATGTTCTCACTGGTAGGATCAACCTGCAAGGGCTTTGAGTGGGACATGAGGATGGCTTGACTGTGGTTGGCTCTGGAAAATGTTTTAAGCAATTTATAACTTTATACATCAGTATCTTTATCAAAAAAGGCCAGTTTTCTTCAAGTTTCTTTGCCTGCTTTCATTGCCTTTGACATCTGTGGTGGAATCCAGAGGGAGGGGTAGCTGGGTGGATGGAAGCTGTGTGTAGGGAAGGCAACCAGAAGAAAATCTGGATGGTAGGATCTGGGGGTTGCATCTGTTGGTGCTCACCATAAAATTCTTTTGGCTTTTCTGTATGTTTGAAAATACAATAAAATGTTACAGTGGGCAGTGGTGGGGAGACAGAGGTAGATGGGATGATGGCTTAAGATCTTTGGAATCCCCATGATTTTGATCTCCTGCTGGTGACTTCTGTGCAAAGAGCAACCAAGTTCAGCTGGAGCAGGGGTCCCCAGCCCCTGGGCCACAAACTGGTACTCGTCCATGGCGTGTTAGTAACTGGGCCACACAGCAGGAGGTGAGCAATGGGGGATGAAGCATTACCACCTGAGCTTCAGCTCCTTCACATCAGCAGTAGCATTAGATTCTCACAAAAGCATGAACCCTATTATGAACTGCACATGTGAGAAATCTAGGTTGTGAGTTTCCTCTGAAAATCTAATGCCTGATGATCTGAGGTGGAACAGTTTCATCCAAAAACCAAATGCCCCCACCTCATGCACCCTCCATGGAAAGATTGTCTTCCACGAAACTGGTTCCTGGTGCCAAAAAAGTTGGTGACCACTGAGCTAGAGAACACTCACTGCTCTGGCCAGAGCTGGTTGCCTTCTCTGGCAGTTGTGTGGTTGAGTCTTCTCAGTTGATACCCATGCTCTTGGGCAAGGATCAAGCTCTTTTCTTTTTTGTCTTCCTGTCTGTCTGGATCAATGCTGAGCACAGAGGGCATTTTCAAATACTATTTTTTGAGTGCTCTCGCTAATTGGCTCCTGTATGGGTATATTTCTCACTATGTTGGCAAACAACAAGAGGCAGTGAAAACTGAGTGATACGTTTGTCAGTAACAGGTATTTTTTGAGGCTTATCAGGTGTCAGGGTCTGGGAATACAGAGCTTAATGACAAGAACACTGCTTATAAGGAGTTTAGAGAGAACAGTGATTGTTGCAGTGTGACGTGATGCTGTGATGTAGAGGTTTGCTCAGGGTGCTTCCAGCTCATATTGCTCAGGTAGGTCAGCTGGGGCCACTGTCAACTGCTCCCAGGCTTTACCCCAAGACCTCTCCAGTGGCCTCCAGAAAACAGCCCCTGAAAAGGCCCAGTCTCTAACCTCAGGGCCTCTCTGGGACCCAGAAGGGCTGGGGAGTCAATGCCCAGGATCAGCTTTCAGCAAAGAGGGACTGACAGTGACGACCATCTCCCTTGCTCCTTGGGAGGCTAGATAACCTATGGGGGTCCTCAGCAGGACTGAGCCCTGAGCCTCACATGTCCAGAGCACCTCATTAACACACCCTTTTTTGTTCTCCTCCCTTCCCTGGTTCACTTCCTTTCTCCTGTAGAAGTACTTCCTGGAATCATCTTCCAAATAAACCACTGCAACAGAACTTTGTCTTAGTGTCTGCTTTCAGAAAAATCCAAACTAAGACATAAGCCTCCACAGCCTAGAGCAGGGAAGTGTTGCTTGTGCTGGCTAGAACTTCCATAAAAGTGGAGACAGGAGGAAGTACAACATATCTGGGAAATCTTCTTAGTTGAATTAAGAAAGAAAACCCCAGTTTTAAAAAAATCATCTAGAGCAGGGTTTTCTATCCTTGGCACTATTGACACTTCGGGCTAGAGAATTCTCTCCTGTGGGGCTGTCCTGGGTGCTGTGGGATGTTGGGCAGCATCCCTGGCCTGGACCCTTTAGTTGCTGGTAGAGGCTCTTCCTCCCACTTGTGACAAACAAAAATGTCTCCAGAGGTTGCTCTGTGCCCCCAAGGGGCAAAAACCACCTCCGGTTGGAATGATTTAGACCTTCTGGAAAAGTTTCAAGGTAACATAATCTTTCCCAAACATCCTTGAAGTGTGGGGTGCTCGTGTGGCGTATTTCCTTCTTTTCTTGGATTTAATTAGAGTTGAGTAGGGTGGGCCCTGATCCAATATGACTGGTGTCCTTATGAGATGAGGAGAGACCCAGAGAAAGAAGGCATGTGACAATGCAGGCAGCAATGGGAGTGAGGCACCTCCAAGCCAAGAGTTGCTGGCAGCACCACGGGCTGGAGGAGAGAGGCATGGAACAGATTCCACTCTGAGCCTCCAGGAGGAACCAACATTGCTGACTCCTTGATTTTGGACTTTTGGCTTCCTGAGCTATGAGAGTAGAGTCCTATTGTTTTCAGCCCCCTCTCTGTGGTCATTCATTACAACAACTCCAGGCCATGAGCCCACCTGCCTTCCAGCATCCTTACCTCTGGACTCCCACCAGCTTCTCAGAGCCTTGTCTTCCTGTGTGTTGTTGAGAAAGCTGAATCACACAGAATATGTGGCATGTTACCCAACAGCCTGAGAGCAATGCCACATTTCTTTCTTTGCTTGGATTTAATTAGAGTTGGCTTGAGGCACTACTAGCCAAACTTGGTAGGAAGCCATCTACACTAACTTTGAGGGGCTGTGGTCCCTTCCCGTGGAAGATGCTTACCTCAAGAGCGTCTCTCTGCAGTCCTGAAGATGTGTCTACCAGGCTTTTGCTCTCCATTGGGAAAGCCCTGCTGGTTCAGCCAGGTTGCAGCTGTTGTGGCTGCTTCCTGGGGGCCACAGGATGTGGCTCTCCATGGCTGGCACCTGCAGGAGCTGGAGTCTCCCATGCATCCAGCTCTCTGTCCTGGTGGAGATGGACCAGGGAAACTCTCCCTCCCCACCCAGAGCTCAATTCCTCAAATGGCAGCGCTGGGACCCAGCTACCCTGGCAAGGCTCCTGAGGGTGGTGCACCATCCAGGCTTTAATCCCTGTCTCCCAGGGGGCTGGAATCTTGTCTCCAAAAGTTCAACCCCATGACCACTTTCACTTCCAAACTCTCTAACACAGAGGCTCCATCGTTCAACTTTCTGGACAGTGTTTAGTTCTCAGATGAGTTTAGTAGACGCTCCAAACAGAAGGCCCAGTGTCCATTTTCTCTAAGCACAGAGGCCAATTCCTCCCCTGGGAGAAAGGAGGATCAGATCTGGAACTGCCGATCCTCTGGGGAAATTCCTTTCCTTCCTTCCTCAAGAGTCCACGCACCAACGGCAGCATCCTCAATGCAACACAAGCCTGTTTCCTGTTCTGACAGAGGCCAGAAATCCCAGGAAGTCAGAATGGGACATTGCTGGGCAGGACTCACATCCCTCATTCCCTCTGATGTGTAGCAAATGAGGGACTGCAGGTCCTCCATGCTGTGGCTAACTGTGGGTGAAGATGAACACTGAGTGACATAATTTGCTCCCACTCTTCCCGAATCACCGGATGAACACGGTTAATTTTGAGTGTGGAATTGGGTGGTGTTTCTACCTTCAGGGGCTGCTCTTGTGTGGTCCCCTCTTCACTGGCCAGGGCACCTGTGTCCTCTGCAGGCGGGTCCCAATCTCCCGATGCCCAGTGATCCCACTAACTCAGAACTGTGGGCTTACAGGGTGTCCCTTAAATGGGCTGGGTGAGGTGAGAGCTGTGCTGAGCAGAGTGCAGCTGGAGAATTGTAGGGATGGGTGTAGCAGCCTGGTGCAGAGTGGCAGGGAGCTGTGGGCACCAAACCTACAAAAAAGAGGCTGAATAGGGCTGGGTCTCAACTTCAGCCTGCTTGATGTGAATGGGACACTGTAAATGCAGGTTTTCAGCCTCTGGTCCCCAAACTTTGTATTTGGTGGTCTTAGGAGAGTTTTTATTTGTGTTTTACATTAATACTCCCAGGCGGTGTATGAACAATGCCCTGAGAAGCAAGAGCTTCTTATGTTTTGGGCAGAGGGCAGACAAAGGAATGGATGATTAGTGCTTAATTGAGCAGCCTCATGCTGGTGGGATAGTTGTGGGATTCCTTTGCCCTCTCTGCCCGCTCCATCCTGGTGTGGTGGTGAAGCGGGAAATGAGAAGGAGCTTGCTTGTGGCTTACTGCTCTTTTCTATGAAAGGTTGGTACTAACAACCCAATCTTTTCTTGGGTGCATCTGTTTTGGGTTCTGAGTACTATCAAGCCACTGCTCTGGCCTTCCAATAGCCTGTGATGGTTCACCCAATCCCCAATCTATGAGGACCATGGGTCCTTAAAAATCTATCCTGATAGGACAGTGGCTCTCAATGTGTGGCCCCAGGATCAGCAGGGCCAGCATCAGTTCAGAAATGTAAATTCTTGAACCCCACCCTAAATCTGCTGAGTCAGGGTCTCTGGTAGAACATTTTTAAAAGTCCTCCAGGGGATTCAGCTGTATGGGAACCACTGCAATAAACAACAATATGTTTTGCATCAATACAGACCAGCTAAGGAAAAATTCAGCTCATGTTTGCCAGCACCAGAACTGGTGGCCTTGTTCCACCATCATGTTGATGCCCGTTTTCCAGGGAAACCAGAAGGCATCCCCTCTCTCTGTCTCTTTCCAAGCTGGCCTGTCTCCTGCCAGAAACTTTCTCTGACCTCCTTCTCCAAGGCTGGGTGATAAATGCCTTATCTTAGCTCCCAGGGCTCCTTCTCTCACTAGCAGACCCCAGAGAGCAAGCCTCGTGCATCACAGCACAGGCGGGAGATCAAGGCGATGACCCTCCCATTATGGTCTTCACAATGACTGTGAAGTTGGCTAAACATCACTGCCAGCAGCATTTCTTGACTTCCAGCCATGGAAAGGTATATTAGGGTCCTCTAGAGGAGCAGAACTAATAGGCTGTGTGTGTGTGTGTGTGTGTGTGTGTGTGTGTGTGTGTAGACAGAGATATTGATTTATTTTAAGGAATTGGCTCACGTGATCATGAAGCTGACAAGTCCAAAACCTGCAGGGCAGGCCAGCAGGTTGGAGACCAGGGAAGAATGGAAGGCTTAATGTTGCAGCTGGAGTCCAAAGGCAAAGGCAGTCTTGGGGCAGAATTCCCTCCTCCTCTGGAGAGGTCAGTTTTTCACCTGAGGCCTTCAACAGACTGCTTGAGATCCACCCACATTACAGAAGGGAACCTGCTTCACTCGAAGTCTACTGATTGAAATGTTAATCAAGCCTTAAAAATACCGCAGGTGTTTGACCAAACATGTGGGCACCATAGCCTAGCCCAGCCACCATCTAAAGTTAACTGTCACATCAGTGACACCACGGGAGCAACACAACTGTGTGACTATCTGGAGAGGCATTAGGTGGGAGACATTTCTATGTAACACAAAGCAGGTCAAAAGCCACTCTGCAACTGCCCACAGCCCATCACCCAGAGGCCAGGTCTCTAACTCCCAACCCAAGGAATTTTACTGGTTTCTGTTTGACCCTCCTCTCTAGGAAACTGGCCCTTAATTTATGAGGAATGAAATTCTCAGTATCTGCAGCTAATCAAACCATGTTTGCCATCCCTAGCTAGTATGACTCATTAATTTTTTTGCCATGGTGTTTACCTCACAAAAAGTATGCTAAGTAGTCCTTGCCTGCTGTGAGGAGTTTAAATGTGGTATTTTTGCTCTTGAGTGGACAGTGACATCTTTTTACCACAATCCATTTCTCTCCATTCTTAAAAACAATGGGGATAACCATCGAAGTTATCAAAGAGCTACCCTTGACATACTGACTCACTGTACCATCTCCCTGATGTGTGCTTCTTGCAGGCAAAATAATAGGAGACTCTTTATTTTCCTGGGCTTTAAATTCATGAGGTTTTCTATAATTTTAAACTGACGACAGTAAGCACGTTTAAGCAAAATTTTTTGAAACTGTTTTTCTCCTCATTTGTCTTGGTCTGTGATGTGTTTGTACAGAACTGTTTCACAACTGTGCTGTTGCGAAAGACATAAACAATGAAGACGTGCAAAGAAGCTTTCATGGCCCAGTGGCTTATAACTGTGGGTGAAGCAGTGAGTGGAGGAGGGGGCCAGCTCAGCCCCACTCAGGGGATGCAGGGAGCCCTGTGGACTTTGCTGGAAAGGCTGAGCCTCTCTGGGAACAGGGCACATATGTAGAGCAGAGTCAGGTCATGGAGCTGCTCTGGTTGGGGAGGAAAGGGCAGCTCCAGCTGCTAAGCTTAGCTGAGACGATGCCACTGGCCATTCTAGGCAAGTATGCCAAATGCTTCCGTGAGCAAGTGGCTTTGCTCTTGGCTGCTTTCATCAAAGTTTCAAAGAGGTCTGTGACCCTCTCCGTTTGGGTGTTTTGCTGGAGTGTGATCAAGGTGTGACTGCAGGGCCTTGTGGTGGAGGCAGGAGTGTGGAAACAGCCCCACTGGGTGTGGATGACGCATGAAGATTCTCAGTTGCTAGTTGAGCCGCCAGGTTGGTGGCTGGAAGCTCATTCAGGACTGGGCAAGCGCAGCAATGAGATTGATTTCCAGCTTTTATTGGCCTATGAGCTGGCACTAATTTGGACATGCCACTTAACACTCAAGTTTGCTTATCTGTAAGATTGAAAAGGGACAAAGTAACCCCTTAATAGTAGGCATTTTAGCATGAGCATATTCAAGTGTACAGGGTGCCAAAGTGTTGGCCAGCCACGTTGGCAACATAAAGTTTGAACTAGATTTCTCTGGGGAATTCATATACACATTATAAAATATGGTGTATTTTTACAAGCGCTGGGAAAGGAAGTGACAAGTGATTTGTGGGGTGTAGGTGAAGCCACTGAGGAAATCTAGTCTGCATTCAGCTCTGTACTTGGCAACGTTGCTGGAAGGACTAGCAACAAACGCTGCTATTCTGGGAACAGTCTCTCCCACCTTTGCACTTTACCTATCAGGTGGGTGATTAGCTGAGTCTCAGAATAAACTGTGCCTGTGTCTCCAGGGTCAGATTCCAGGTGCTCAACAAGAACCTGCCAGCACAGGGGAGACTGAAACAAAAGCCCCTCGGGAAGGGATGCTCTATCTTGGTTGAGGAGTTGGCACATTTCCAGAAGGGATGTCTCCTGGCCATCGGGCTGTCGGAACCCTCAGCATTCTGCGCCCGGCTCCACTGAAGAAGGCTTACACTCAGAACAGCATCAACATCGTGTCAGCACCACATTATAACTTCTCTTGTTTTCCTTTCCATAAACTCCAGGATTCTTCTCTGGCAAACTTCATTTAACAGAGATGCTAATATTCTCCATCTAATTCTATTTTCCTCCACCCAAGCCTTCACCCATAAGAGACAATATCACAGCTTGAGAGGAGGCTGGCTCTGTAGCAATGGGTTTGATAGCATTAGAATATTTTGATAATTATTTCTGATGAATTGAGTCTAGCAGGGATTAGCCAAAGTCAGAGGAAATCAACTAACACCCCTCTCCCATTATAAAGAAGTAACGTAAGAAGTAACTTTAAAAGTAACTTAAAAATGTTGAAAGAGGTCATCCGTGGTGACTCACGTCCGTAATCCCAGCACTTTGGGAGGCTGAAGCGGCAGATCACTTGAGGTAAGGTAAGGCATAGGTAATATAGCGAGAACCCATCTCTACCAAAAATTTTTTAAAATAGCTAGGCATGGTGGCAAGTGCCTGTTGTCCCAGCTACTTGGGAGGCTGAGGGGGCAGAACTGCTTGAGCATAGAAGTTTGATGATGCAGTGAGCCATTATTGTACCACTGCATTTGCCTGACAAATGAGATCCTGTCCCCTCCTTTCCAAAATATAACAAAAATTAAAAAAAAATTTAATGTTGGAAAAGGTAGATAGAAGACTCTATTCAGCCAAATAGAAGGTAAGTTTTGATAGGAAGAGATGCAGCAAAGGACACCCTGCCCCTCCCCTACACCATGGGCACAGACACGGATACATGAACACAGAGACACACATGTATATGCATGCACACACGTATGCACATGCATACACCCACACACATGCACATATGCACACATACCCCAAGTACATGTCTTCACACATGCCCACATACTCATGCACACACAGACACACACGCACATGTCTGCATACATGCACACATACCCAGGCACACATATGCACACATGCACACATACCCATGCACATGCATGCACACACACACGTACATGTCTGCAAACATGCGTTCATACTCATGCACACAGAGACACACAGACACATGCACATGCATGCACACACACACCCAGGCACACACATGAGCACACATCTTATGGCAACAGCTCCACAGTCCTCTTTACTCATCTTGCCCTGTTTGCCCGTGGGACAGGGTTGATGACTGTCTACCCATAACGATTTCCGGACCAGGAGAAACTGTTCCCCCCGGCCCCATCATCTCCTACCTCCTTCACTTACTCTTGCTGACCCGTGCCTAAATGAGGGGCTCATTTTGTCTGAAACCAACTAAGACTTTTATCATTTGTTAAAAAGCTTCAAACCTCTGAGCCCAGCAGTCATTGCATCTTTGTATGATGCGTTTTCAAATACCCTGCTAAGGACATGTGGGAAAACTGCAGGGGCAGGTGAGTTTGGGAGCTATGAATGCAACTTTGCCTTCTCATCGGTGATACACCCAGGGAATTTTTATTATAAACAAATTTGAAAAAAAACTTACTTAACATATAAGCCTTTTGTCTCAGCAATTCTCCTCTCAGGTCTATGTCCTAGAGAAAGTCTACGACTAAGCAGGAGACACACACAAAGAAAACTGTAGCAGCAATTTTTAAATGCAAAAGGTGACAAACAAGCCCAATGTCCATCAACAGGGGACTGGATAAATAAGTGGTGGTATAGTTGCAAAGAAGTAAAAACACAAGGTCTTAGATTTACCTCTAATCATGTAGATAAGTCTCTCAAACAAAACGCTCAAGGATAAAAGTAAGTTGCTGAGGAACGCCTGTGTTATGACACAATTTATAAAGCATTAGAGACATATGAAGCAAACACGCAGAACCTTCTAGGAAATTTCATGGGAAATGCAGCATGAAAAAATGGGTGGGAATGAGGAACCTGACAATGGGGACACAAGTGACTTTTGTGGAGCATAGAGAAAGATTCTGCTGGGGAGGTGGCGTTCCAAGCAGGTAGGATGCTTATTTTATTATCTGTTACTCATTTTCATATTCCTGCAACATTTAATTCTAATATGTATAATTCTATTGTTATATGACCATAAATACAAAATAGAATAAATAATTAAAAATCAAAAGAGGCAAAGTGTGCTACAAATATTAGTTTTTCTACACAAGTCATGAATGTTAAATGAACACAATGTTATATTCTGAAAAAAAAAGAAGACTCACTAGCCATCCGCTGGAGGGGAAGGTGATTGCTGGTGTTAGGGTGGTGTTTGCCTCACCTATGCTCTTCCTGTCCAGGCAGTGAATCCCCGGGGAATTTGCCTTTCCGTTGGTTGGTTTTCATTCCTTAGGTTGCCCATGAGATGTCAGGATTCCCAGGCAGTGTAGAAATAAGCTGGACCGTGAAGTGCACCCTACTTACCTGGAAAGAGCTCTGCGTACCCCTGTAGTCTGTGTGTGCTGGGAGTGCGTGGTGATGCAGGCCCCCCTGCTTTCTGGTGTGGGTCAAGGAGCCCCTGAGCATGTGGAGGTCCTATCCTTCAAGGAATACTGCAGGCAGCTGCCCAGGCAGCTCTCACAAGGAAATGAACAGGAAATATTTGCTGAGATCAATGTGGTTTATTCAGCATTTTCTCAGGAAACCTATGTTTGACTTTCAGAGAACAATCAACCCCTGTTTGAATAAGGGTTTTATACAATTTCAAGTTTCCTCTAAGTCCACTCCCACCTCCATTTTCTTTGAAAAGCACAACCTCCCTGAAGACTATGATGAGTATTACTTTGCATGACCCCTGACCTGTTTTATTCTCCTCCAAATAATCAAAAGTTTACACAAGGAGTTCTTTTTGGGGAACATTTTATTGTTTATCAACTATTTTTGTTTGTTTTTGTGGGCTTCTATTTGTGTCTACAATCTGTCATCAAACAATTTTGTTTTTAGTTTAGTATATTTTGGGAGAAAACAAAGATCACCATATCCGAATAAACAATCAATCTAATGACAGATTTTTTTTTTGTCTTAATGCTCAGTGCCTTTGTATGCCCAGTAAACTCTTCCATGGATCCATCATGACTCCACACTGTGGGGAGCAGGTGCCAGCTTCCTCCATGTTCAAGCACAGCAGCCCCCTCCCACTCCAGGACCAAGTATTGGCAGGGCAGGGGCTCTCAGCCATGTCAATCTCAGAGCAGTTCATAGTGAAAGCTGATTGTAACTGATAGATACAATATACACTTAGTAACCAAAGGATTTGTTGGTTTATTTCTCTCAGTGACTCGAACAAAACACTCTAAGCATTTCACCATAGTCCCAATATTTCCTGTCCGTTCTTTTGCTGTACTTTTGTAATTTGCATGCTTCACTTTCCTGCCCTGACTGCAATGGTTATCAGGTGGGTTTAATTGCTTATGGGAATAATTAACATCAAATTTGTTCAATAATTCAATCGCTTATAAATCATTTCACATTTACTCTGTGTAAAACTTTGAAGGCAGTCATGACAGAGTAGGTGTTGACCTCATGCTCCAGAAACTTGCAATCTAAGAAGGAAAGAAATGTGGGAAAAGTTCTAGTAAGAAGAACCACCATGAGTGATGGTTCTTAGGTGGGAAAAATGGAAACATATGGATAGAACAGTAAATGTACTTGATCAGAGAATACAGGGTGGGTATGCAGTGAGCTCCAAACTGGAGAGGGCTCCAGTATTTATATATGTGGCAGGGGCAGCTTCCAGTTGGCCAGTGGTCCCCAATTGATTTTGATCCAGCACCCCATCGGAACAATATTTTGAGTACACCTTCTCACTATATGCCATTTATTTATCTTTTTGTAATGTCTAGACTACATGACTGATATATATTATGTGCGTGATCAAATCATCACGAAAAACAGGAATAAAAAAAAGAAAAGACGGAAAATAACGTTAGCAAAAGTTCAAAGATCTTGTTTGTGTACTGAGGGCTCTTTCTTCTGGGGACACAGTTTTAGGCAGCAGGCACAACTGAGAGTTAATTCTCACACTATGACCTTCTCTGAACAAAAGTCCTGAGGCCGAGGAAGCTCAATGAGGTAGAATGATTAACTCTCATAAGGTCAGTTAAAAAGTGAAGGAAGTGGAGACCTGAAACTACTCAAATTCTGGAAGATAACATTGGAGAAACCCTTGAAGATGCTGGTTTAGGCAAAGAGTTCATGACCAAGAACCCAAAAGCAAATGCAACAAAAATAAAGATCAATATCTGGGACCTAATTAAACCAAAGAGCTTTTGTACAGCAAAAGGAGCAGTCATCAGAGTAAACAGACAACCGACAGAGAGAGTGGGAGAAAATCTTCACAATCTATACATCTGACAAAGGACTAATATCTAGAATCTACAACAAACTCAAACAAATCAGTAAGAAACAATCCCATCAAAAAGTGGGCTAAGGGCATGAATAGACACTTCTCAAAAGAAGATATACAAATGGCCAACAAACATATGAAAAAGTGCTCAACATCACTAATGATCAGGGAAATGCAAATCAAAACCACAATGCAATACCACCTCATTGCTGCATAATCAAAAAATTAAAAAACAGCAGATTTTGACATGGATGTGGTGAACAGGGAACACTTCTACACTGCTGGTGGGAATGGAAACTAGTACTGCCACTGTGAAAAACTGTGTGGAGATTCCTTAAAGAACTAAAGGCAGAACTATCATTTGATCCAGCAATCCCACTACTGGATACCTACCCAGAGGAAAAGAAGTCATTATATGAAAAAGATGCTTGTACATGCATGTTTATAGTGGAACAATTCACAATAGCAAAATCGTGGAACCAACCCAAATGCCCATCAATCAATGAATGGATAAAGAAGACATGGTATGTATATACGATGGAATACTACTCAGCCATAAAAAGAAATAAATTGACAGCATTTGCAGTGACCTGGATGAGACTGGAGACTATTATTCTAAATGAAGTACTCAGAAATGGAAAACCAAACATTGTATGCTCTCACTGGTATGTGGGAGCTAAGCTATGAGGACGCAAATGCATAAGAATGATAAGACGGACTTTGAAGACCTGGGGGGAAGAGTGGGAGGGGGATGAGGGATAAAAGACAACAAATAGGGTACAGTGTATACTGCTCAGGTGATGGGTGCCCAAAATCTCACAAATAACCACTAAAGAACTCATGTAACCAAATACCACCTATACTCCAATAACCTATGGAGAAAAAAAAAATTGAAAAGAATTAAATTATTTTAAAAAGTTAAGGAAGTGGGAGGGAAAACTCCAGAAATGTCTGTAGGAGGTGAAGTCACTAAGGAAAAAGAGAACTCCTGGAGGCTGCGGGCTTGGTGGCCTCCTCCATCCAAGCCCAAGGCCAGGGGCCCCTTGGACTGATGTTTAAGTGTAGAAGGGGATCCCTGCAGCCACTGCCACAGTCTCACTAGAGCTGCCCCTAGGGAGGCTGGACTTCCTCTGTGCATCCCTGTCCATACACCTTCTCATTCTCCATTCCCAGGAAATCTCAAATCTGAAGCTCAGAATAGCTTAGGAGCCTTCCATGTCACTCTTACAAATACAACATTTGCTGTAATTTTTAAGAATACTAAGTTCCTGGAAGATCTGAAAATATGGATGAACAAAAAGAAGGCAATAGCAATCACTTTTGCTTCCACCACCCAGATCTGTGAATTTGTTGATATCTTCCTTTTTCCAACATTTTCCTCTGTGGAGTGTGTGAGTGTGTGTATTTACAAAATGGCATATTTTAAGTAATTTTTGCAACTGCTTTTTCCATTTAACAATATACTATTACATGTTTCCATGTTAATGTTGTGTTCTTAGACATCTTTTTTTACTATGGTGAAACACACATAAAATAAAATCTATTATCAATCATTTTTAAGTGTACTGTTCAGTTGCTTTAAATATTATACAATCATATTATACAGCTATCACCACCAGCCATCTGCAGAACTCTTTTTATCTTTCAAATCTGAAACTATACCCATTAAATAGCTCCCTTTTCCCCTCACTCTGCCCCTGGCAACCACCATTCTACTTTTTATCTCTATGAATTGGACTGGTTAGGTGTCTCATATGAGTGGACTCATGCAATATTTCCCTTTTTGGGACTGACTTCTTTCACTTAGCAGAATGTCCTCAGGTTTCACCCATGTTGTAGTATATGTCAGAATTTCCTGTGTTTTTAAGGCTGAATAACATTCCATTGCACTTCAACGTCTTTCTAAATGACTGCAGAGTATTTCTTTTGCGGATGAGCTATGATTTACTCACTTATTCTTAGATGATCACTTGATTTCCATTTTTGACTATTATAAACAACACAGCAGTGAATGTCTCCATATCTAAATATTTGCACATATATGTGATTCTTTTTTCCCCATGGAATATATTCCTTCCTGGAGGTAGAATTGCTGAATCAAATGGTGAAGCCACACCCTTAGTCACAACACAGGGCATGGGCCTTTCACTCTGGGGTGGTAGCCCTTGCTCTAGTTGGTCTAGACACTTGAAACTTCATCTCTAACTCTTTCTCATACTTAAAATGGCTCTCCAATTACAGTCACAACCCTTCTTAGGAAAAAAAAAAAATGCATCCAAATGGCTACCACGTTGGATTCAATTAGGTGCTCATTCTGTTTCCTCAGCAAGAGAAAGGCCTTAGGATATGAAGGAAGAGGAGCCAACATTTTTTTAGTATTTTGTATATTACCAGGTCTTTCCATGGCTGTTCCTCCCTAGCCTCCCATTCTCCAGCATTTGAAGTTCTACCTTCTTCTAATTCATTTTTTAAAATTTTGAGATAATTTTAGATTTATAGATGAGTTGTAAAGATAGTACAGAGATTTCTCATGTTCGCTAATGTTAAAATCTTGCATAACCACAGTATATTTGTCAAAACTAAGAAAATACCATTAGTGGCCAGGCGTGGTGGCTCACGCCTGTACTTCCAGCACTTTGGGAGGTGGAGGCAGGAGGATCACTTGAGATCAGGAGTTTGAGACCAGCCTGGCCGACATGGTAAAACGCTGTCTCTCCTAAAAATACAAAAATTGGCTGGGTATCGTGGTGTGCACCTGTAATTCCAGCTACTTGGGAGGCCAAGGCAGGAGAATCGCTTGAACCTGGGAGGCAGAGGTTGCAGTGAGCTGAGATTATGCCACAGCACTCCAGCCTAGGCAACAGAAAGAGACTCCATTTCAAAAAGAGAAAAAAAATGAAAATAGAATTAGTGGCTTGGAACGGTGGCTCATGCATATAATTTTGGCATTTTCAGAGGCTGAGGCAGGTAGATCACTTGAGCCCAGGAGTCTGAGACCAGCCTGTGCAACATGGCAAACCCTTGTCTCCACCAAAGGTATAAAATATTAGCCAGGCGTGGTGGTGGGCGCCTGCGGTCCCAGCTATTCAGGGGGCTGAGGCAGGAGGATCGCTTGAGCCTAGGAGGCGGAGGCGACAGGGAGCCGAGATCATGCCACTGCACTCCAGCTGGGCAACAGAGTGAGAGCCTGTCTCAAGGCAAAACTAAACAAAACAAAAGAAGATAGCATTTGCACTACACGATTAACTAAACTACAGACTATCTAGCTGTGACCTGTTTTATCTCTGAATGTCCTCCTTCTGTCCCAGAATCCAATCCAGGCTTCTATACTGCATTTAGTCTTCATGACTTCTTCCTCCCCTCCCATCTGTGGCAATTTTCAACCTTTTCTTGTTGTCATGACTTTGATGGTTTTGAAGAGCACTGGCCAGGTATTTGGAAGAGTGTCTCTCCATTTGAGTCCATCTCATGTTTCCTCCTGGTTACACTGGGATTATGGATTTGTGGGAGAATGAGACAGAGGCCAGGCGTCCTCACCACCTTACATCGGTGGGTGCATGATGCCAGATAATGTCCTTGTCGATGGAAACCTAGACCACCTGGTTGAGGAAGTGCCTGCCAGATTCTTCCTCTATGAAGCGGTTATTTTTCTTTTTCGTTACCCAATTGATTAGATGAGAGTCACCAACTCCAACTCACACTCAGGGGAGGGGAAGTAAGATCCACTTCTGGAAGTGGATCAAAGCATTTGTGGATCTGTATTAAAACCACCATGGTAATTAAGAATTATTTTCGGGCAGATACTTGGAGGCCATGCCAATAACCTGGTTCTTTTTCAAGTTTTACTCATTAATTTTAGCATCCATCCATGGATTTTTGCCCGCAGCAATTACTACCGTGTTGTTCAAATGGTGATTTTCTATTCACTCATTCTTTCTACATTGATTATTTAGAAATTATTAAGGAATCTTTGTTCTATTTCCTCATTTATTTACTTTTCAATCATTTTTATTTCAATCATTTTATTTTTCAATCCGTATGTACTCACAGATATTTATTTTATTCTCTGGGTTGCAAGCAAATACTCTCCTTATTTATTTTGTTGCTCAATTTGTTCTGATTTTGGCCATTGGGATTTTTTTTTAAGGTTGGCCCTTATGCTCTTTCAAAATGCCTCCAACTTATTTTTTGTTCCTTCTTTTTTTTTTTTTTTGAGCACTTTCTCAATTGTTGGCACTGCAAGATTTTCCAGGCTTATTTTGCAGTTTCTCTTCGCCTGTCCTAGAATCAGCCAATTCTCTGGGGAATTGTGGGTCCATTTATTGGAAAATGGTTTTTAGATAATAAGATCTGGCTGCTGGATGCACTTGCTGCCCTGGGATGTTGAGCTTCAAGACCCTCTTGGCAGACAGACCTAGTGAATATATTCATGTGTGTGTGCAGTCACCCTTGAATGTCCACATACCGACATTTATTTCAGTATCTGTCTATCCCTATCTATAGTAAAATAAGCATGAATTCATACCAAAGTTTTCAACTTCATTCCATCATCAGTCTATTTAAATTGTAGTCGGATTTAGAAGTTATATATATGTATATACACACAAACACACACACACATACATATATATTATACATATATATGGGTGTGTGTATATACATATACGTATGTATATATGTATACATATACGTATGTATATGTATATATATACACATACATATATATGCATATATATGTATGTGTATATATATATATACACATATATATAACTTTATATACACACACATACATATATATACATATATATGTATATGTATATGTGTGTATATACATAAAGTTATATATATGCACATATACACATATATAACTTTATACATATGTATATATATATGTATACATATATGTATACATATACATGTATGTATATACGTATATACGTATATACATATATATATACATATACATGCATGCATATACGTATATACATATATACATATATGTATACATATACATGCATGCATATACGTATATACGTATATACATATATGTATGTGTGTATATACATAAAGTTATATATATGTATATACACACATATATGTATACATATATATGTATAATACATACACACATATGTATGTATACATATATGTATACATACACATATATATGTATATGTATACATATATTATATAGGTATACATATTATATATATTATATATGTATAATATATGTATATGTATATATGTGTATATATGTATATATGTATACGTATACATATTATATATATGTATATATGTATACGTATGCATATAATATATATATGTATATATGTGTATATATACACATATATACATATATATGTGTATATATACATATAATATATATATTATATATATAATTTATATGTATAATATATATATGCATATAATGTATATGTATACATATATATGTATACATATACGTTTATATATAATACATATGTATACGTATACGTATATATAACACATATATGTGTGTGTGTGTATGTATACATATATATACATATGTATTCATACAAATGATTTTTCTCACATTTTCTTTTGTTTCAGACTTGGTTTCCTGGAGTCAAGAAAAGACTAAAGCACAACAAAACTCATATTTGTTTTGATAAGCACTAGATGCAAGCTTCAGACCCCAACCTCCATTAAGCAAGACATACCTATTTCTTTATTTTTCTTGAAATATGACTAAATCTTTGTGATTTCAGGATGGTGGAGAATTGGATCTCAGGCAGTTTTGTAATCTCCTGCTCTCCCAGATTACACCCTGAGGGCCATCCAAGTGATAGGAAGGGCTGCTAAACTGAGATTCATCCTGGAGGCTGCAGGCTTCCTCTCTGTCTCAGCTGGCAGTGGCCCAGTGGATCTGGAAGCTCTCTGATCCCATGACCTGAGAGGGATACAGGAATTTTAGCCGAGGCTGTGAGTCCCAGCACTTGGGTTCACCGTCTATTCATTGTCTGTTCTCATTCTACCTCTGAGTTCTTCGATTTTACTCCCAACCACCTCTCTCCCTGTCTCCACCTATTTGCTTAGCCTCTGAGAAATCTCTCTTTCCTCTTGTTGCCAAAAAAGGCTCTCAGGATAACCTCTTTAATACACTCAGATTTTATGAAAACAAAGGACAGAAAAGAAGAGCCCAGGCCTGCTATTGCCTCCAGTGGTTACTCCAGTGGAATTGGGAGGAAGAGGATCAACAGACCTGTGTCTAAGTTCTCATCTGGGTGTCCTTTCCAAAGCCCCCATCTGTTAAATAGAAATGTTTATCAATTTTGGTGGAAATAATTGTACTTGTGCTCCCTGTCTTTTTGAGTCACACAACATCAGTGGTGTTGGGTCACAGGATGATGCGCAATGAGGCAGGAGAAACCCTGATAAAGAGTGCTCCTGGAGAATCTGGGTCTTGAAGGATGGTCTCCAGTATCTTGGAAATTCCACTCCGTCTCATTCCAAACTCTCTTGGGTGATTAAGCAACTAATGGTTTGGTTATCTGACTCTGCTGCGCTGTAAGGCTCTTTCATAGGAGGGAAAGCTACTACTGTTTTTTGGATTTAGGTTCAACCCAAGTGTCCTGAGGGTGCTGATGGAAGGGACAGGTGTAGTGGCTGCCCATACCTGGGACCATGGTCCCGCCTTGATTGGAGCCATAGTTCTTTAATAACAGCTATTTTCTTCGGGTTATAAACCTTATAACCCCAAGTTTTCATGTTCACTATAAAAAACAAAGAACAAAAAATAAATGATGAAGAATATAAAAGTCATCTATTGTTCAACTACTCAAAATAAATGCTGAAATACTTTTAAAAATTTTTCCTGTGGAATTTTTCAAAACCCAGGAGGTAGGACGGCCTGTGGTTCCAGTGTCCTTGGGCGCCTGCTTGCTGTGTTTGAATTGTGTTTCTTCAGTGAGGAACTGCGTGGCCTTAGGCAGTTTTCTTAATTCTACTGATCCTAACTGTCTCGATGTACCAAATAGGGATAAATATGCTGTGTATTAGTTTTCTGGAGCTGCTGCAAAAAGTACCACACACTGGGTGGCTTGGAAGAACAGAAGTTTATTCTTTCACAGTTCTAGCATCCCCAAGTCTCAAGGCTGCAGGGTAGAATCCTGCCTTCCTTCTTCGCTAGCTTCTGGTGTCTGTTAGCAAGGCTTGGTGTGCCTTGTCTTGTGGAATCATCACCCCAACTGCTGTCTCCATCTTCACATGGCCCTGTCCCCTATGTGCCTGTGTCCAAATTTCCCTCTTCTTATAAGCATACCAGTTATCAGGTTAGGACCCCTTCCCTAATCCAGCATGAACTTGATTGCTTCTGCAAAGACCTCATTTAGGGGTCAAAATTCATGTCTACCCAGACCTGTGACTATGACCCCAAGTAAAGTCATAGTTACAGGTCTGGGTAGACATGAATTTTGAGGACACCAATTCAACTTAGTATATACCTTCCTTATAGGGTTGTTCCAAGAAATAAATGAGATGCTTGTTCCAAAGCACCTAGCACTGCGCATGACAGGACATACAATAGGCACTCAGTAAAAGACAGTTTTAACTTTTTAGTAGTTCATGCCTATAGTTGGAAGGGTGAGGTGGGAGAATCACTTGAGCCCAGGAGTTTGAGGTAGCCTGAGCAACATAGCAAGAACCATGTCATGTACTTCCATGCCTTACCTGTGCCTCTCATTCTGCTTGTCTCCACCCTTTGTGACATTTGCTTCACCTGAAAGTTTCGATTCTCACCAACTCTCCAGAATAAGTTAAAGGCTCCCCTTCAGCTGGACGACCACAATTCCTAGATCTGACAGTTGGCACAGGATTCTGGGTTACATGAGTCTTCTCTAGTAGTTGGATTACTGGAAGAAGTCAGTTTTACTTCCATAAATGTAAGCCTTTTTCTAAAATAAGACACAAGTATTTACTGAATCCAATCATGGCTAGTATGATTTGCCAATAACCCTAAACAGGGTGATAAATAAATTCCCTGATTCACTAAGAACATTTTATTAAATTTGTTATCCAGTTTTTGTTAAAGTTGGAACTGCATTTGATGTCTCAGATTACCTTTGTCTAAATTGTCACTTGTCCCTGAATTATTTTCTTGGTCAGAAGTTGGGGATAAACTGCTTTGATCAGAGGTAATTTAGGAGCTGGGCTTTAGGGTGCTTTGGGCTTTAGGAATTGGGCCCTGGTGTTCTTCAACTCTTCTGGGTGCCAGGCAGGAGCAGAGAGGGCCCTTGCGGCCCTCTGGGTTCACACTGCTCCTGTGCTTTGAGCAGGTACCTGTGTGCTCACGTCTCCAGAGAGGCACACCCTCAGCCACCTGCTCCTGGGCAGTGGCACACATGAGAGACTCTTCTGGAGAGGTGTTGCTCCTACAGCATGTCTCTGCAGAGGCTGATCCCCTTTCAGTCAATGCATCAATAGTATAGCAACCAGAACACAAATTACACTTGTTCAGTTTCCTATTACCATGTAACAAATTACCACACATCAAAGAACTTTGTGAAGAAACCTAGACAGTGAGACTTCCAAAATGATGGTGTAAGGAGCTCCACAAACCCTTTCTCCAACAAAACAATTTACCTGGTGATATTATTTTAAAAGATCACTTAAAGTCTCTGGAAATTGTTCTAAGGCCATACAGCAAATAGAGAAACATTTATTTCAGAAATCTATTAATTCTTGGTAAGAACAGTGAGAGTTGGTTGCATTTGAGCTATGGCCTTCTCTATTAACCTCTACCCAGGATGTATGTAGCGAATAAGTCAGGGGTCTCTTGTCCCCCAGATCCTAGTTGAGGGTTAAGCTCCATCCTTGGATGGGTAGGCAGTAGCATTTCTCAAGCCCTCAACCCTATGTTACAGAAGCTCTATTTCAGACCAGCAGGGCTGAAGGGGCTATGTCTTGCTTCCTCTACCCAACCTCCACTCATACAATAGAAACTCTACTCCAGATGTGACAGGCAAAGTGGGCAGGGGTCTCAATCACTCCCTGTCCCAGCTCACCTGTAGGATAGAAGTGTCATGCTGGGAGGGTCAGGCAGTGAAGGCCAGAAGGCACCCCCAGCTCCACTTTATAACTTCCCTGATAAAGTGGGAAGCTCACTCTTGGAGAAGCAGGACCCAGCTCTTTCGCTGTGGTGCAGAGATGCAGGGATTTTGTCCAGAGGGACAAGTAGGCCACAAGGTAGCTCTGCAGTCTTGCTGGAGAGGACTGGCTTTATTTGGAACAGAAAGTAGAGAATCCATGCCTGGTGGATGTTAGGGGAAACAGTTTACATGTTTGTGGGTAGAGAGCAGGAGGTAGGTAGCTCTAAGACACTGTAAAAGAACAGAAGCATAAAAAAGGCAGGGCACCACTAAACATACCAATACACAAGTAAAGGGAGTACCAGAAGGAGAGGAGAATGAGAAAGGAGGAGAAAAAACTATCTGAAAGAAAAATATGGCTTAAAACTTGCCAAATTTGATGAAAACCATTTTCTCATATATCCAGGAAGCTCAACAAACTCTAAGTTTGATAAAAACAAAGATATCTACACCGAGACACATACATCATACTAAAGATGTTGAAAGACAAAGGGAAGAGAAAATTTTCCAAGCAGCAAAAGAAAAATGAGTCATGACTGGGCATGGTGGCTCATGCCTGTAATCCCAGCACTCTGGAGGTCCAAAATGGGCAAATCATGAAGTCAGGAGTTTGAGACCAACCTGGCCAACATGGTGAAACCCTGTCTCTACTAAAAAAAAAATATAAAAATATTAGCTGGGCACAGTGGTGGGCACCTGTAATCCCAGATACTCAGGAGGCTGAGGCAGGAGAATCACTTGAACCAGGGAGGCGGAGGTTGCGGTGAGCTGAGATTGCACCTCTGCACTTCAGCCCACTTTGTTGATTGCACCACTGCACTCAACAAAGTGTGACTCAGACTCAAAAAAAGAAAGAAAGAAAGAAAGAAAGAAAGAAAAATGAGTCATGATGTACAAAATTAATAGCTGGCTTCTCAGCAGAAATAATGGTGGGCCAAAGGTTACGGGATAATGTACTCAAAATGCTGAAAGAAAAAACAAACAACTACCAAACCAGAATGTCATATCTGGCAAAAACTATCCATTAGGAGAGAAGGAGACTCCTAGATCAAAAAAAAAAAAAAAGCTGCGAAAATGTATTGGTTGAACACCAACCTCATAAGAAATACTAAAGGAAGTTCTTTATGCTGAAAGGCACCAGACAGTAACTCAAATCCACATGAAAAGAGTGTGCCAGTAGAGGTAACTATACACGTAATTTAAAAGACAGTAAAATATTATATTTCTTCTCTTTCTCTTAACCGACTTGAGAAACAATTGTATAAAAATTATTTATCTATTATCTATCTGTATTTTGGATCTTATAACACATGAAATAAAATATATTTGACAATGACAACAAAAATGAGGTTGTTGAACAAACTCTAAAAATACTGTGCTTACTCATCTTTTTTCTCCAAACTTCTTTAAAAGATAAAAAATTATATAAAGTAAAAATTATAGCAATATATTATTGGGTTTGTAACATCTACAGACATGCTATATATAACAATAATTGCACAGAAAAAGGCAATATATAAATCCCACTGTAATTAAGTTTAACAATACTTTAGAATTAATCTGAAATATATTATAATACATTAGTATGTATATTGCAAGTTCTAGAACAAATAATAAAAATAACTTTTAAAAACAGTTAAAAATAATCAAAGCAATTAAAATGTTACACTACAAAATGTTCACTACATGCAAAGAAAGCAAAAGAAGAAAAACAAAAAAGCATGACACAGAGAACAAAGCAAAATAGCAGACATGGTAAACAGCCAATTAAAGGCCAGTATTAATTATCCTAATACTAAAACCATGAAAAGACACACAAAGAAAAAATTCTACAGCAGTATCCCTTATGAATACAGATGTAGAACTCACAAACAAAACACAAGCAAACTGAATTGGGCAACATATAAATAGTATTATACCATGACCATGTGGGATTTATTCCAAGAATGCAAAGTTGGTTTAATCATTTAAAATCAATTTGTGTAATGCAATATATTAATGGAATAAGAGACAAAAACAAATGTGACCACATCAATAGATGCAAGAAAAAAATCACTTGACAAAATCCAAAATCTTTTCATTATAAAACCACTCTACAAACAAGAAAAAGAAGGGAACTTCTTTTTCTTCCAAGCTGATAAAGGCCATCAATGAAAAAGTCACAGTTAACATTATATTTAATAGTGAACACTGAATGCTTTTCCCCTAATGTCAAGAACAGACAAAAATGTTATTACCACTTCTATTCAATCTTGTACTGGAAGTTCTAGCTAGGGTAATTAGGCAGGAAAATAGAATAAAAAGCAGCCAGTTTGGAGAAGAGGCAAAACTACATTAACAGATGACATGATGTTGCATATAAAAAAAGTCCTAAGGAATCCACTATAAAAATCCACCATGAGAACTAATAAATAAGTTCAGCAAGATCTCAAAATATAAGATCAATGTACAAAGTCTATTAGATCACTATACATTAGCAATGAATACTTTGAAAAATAAATTAAAGGAAACAATTTAATTTTTAATAGCATCCAAAGAATAAGACACATAGGAATAAATTTAACAAAAAAGTGCAAAACGTTTATACTGAAACTGTAAAATACTATTGAAAGTAATTACAGTAAAGTTAAATACATGGGAAACTATTCCATGTTCATTGCTTATGAGAGTTAATATTGGCAAGATTGTTGTGCTCCCCCATATCTACAAATTCAATGCAATCTATATCAAAATCCCAGTTGGCTTTTTTTTTTTTTGGCAGAAATTGACGAGCTGATCTTATAATATGTATAGAAATGCAAGGAACCCAGAATAACCCAAACAATCTTGGTAGTAAAAAAACTAAGTTGAAGAACTCACATTCTGATTTCAAAACTTGCTACACAGTTGCAGTAATCAGGACTGTGTGGTACAGGTGTAAGGATAAACATACAGATCAAAGGAATAGAACTGAGAGTTAAAAAAATAAATCTTGGGAGAGAGATCCAAGATGGCCGATCACTAGCAGCTCAGGATTGCAGCTCCCAGTAAAAGCGCAAAGAGCCAGTGGACGCCACACTTACCGATAAATTTTTCCTGCCCACGGACAAGGACATTCCCAGCCGAGGAGCCCCACAGGTCGCCAGCGTGACCCTTTCAGCTGGCGCAGCTTTTTTGCCGAAGCCTCTGCTCGGCGGCTCTTGGTGCGGAGTAAACGGGACAGTCTCCTTTTGGATGATGTTTGGAGCTCTGTGAAAGCAGAGATTGGATGATTGGATTCAATCATCCAGTTGATTGAAAAAGGGACTGAGAAGCCAGACCGGAGACCCCTGGGCAGAAAAGCACCACGAATTTCAACGCTGCTGTCTTAGCTAGCATTGCGAGTCGCACAGTGAAAATTACATAGATTCCGGAGCTAGGAATTAACAAGCTGGACGTCCACTCAGAGACCTAATTTGAAAGTTGGTAATTACAAAGACGACAGATGGATAAAACCATAAAAATGCCAAGAAGCCACTGTAAAAAAACTGAGAACACTCAAAATCAGAAAGTCTCTCCTTCTACAGAGGACGCTAGTTCCTCATCAGTAACGGAACAAGGCTTGATGGAAAACAAGTGTGAAAAATCATCAGAATTAGGCTTCAGAAGGTGGATAACAAGAAACTTCTGTGAGCTAAAAGAATATGTTCTAAACCAATGCAAAGAAACTAATAACTTTGAAAAAAGGTTTGACGAAATGCTAACAAGAATGGACAATTTAGAGGAGAACATAAACGAATTAATGGAGATGAAAAACACAATATGAGAAATCCGTGAACTATGCACAAGTTTTAACAGTCGAATTGATGAAGTAGAAGAAAGGATATTAGAGGTCAAAGACCAACTTAATGAAATGAAACGAGAAGACAAGATCAGAGAAAAAAGCGTAAAAAGGAATGAACAAAAATCTCCAAGAAATATGGGACTATGTGAAAAGACCTAATTTACACTTAATAGGTATACCTGAAAGTGACGAAGAGAATGAATCCAAGTTGGAAAATATTTTTCAGGATATTATCCAGGAAAATTTTCCTAAACTAGCAAGGCACGACAATACTCAACTCCAAGCAATACAGAGAACCCCACAAAGATATTCCTGAAGAAGACCAACCCCA
>CAUYQU010074337.1:0-13368 GCA_963574635.1 Cheracebus regulus
TTAAATATTAACCCCCACTCTCTTCTGGCTTGTAGAGTTTCTACTGAGAGATCTGCTGTGAGTCTGATAGGCTTCCCTTTATGGGTAACCTGGCCTTTCTCTCTGGCTGCCCTTAATATTTTCTCCTTTATTTCAATCCGAGTAAATCTGATGATTGTGTGTCTTGGGGTTGGTCTTCTTGAGGAATATCTTTGTGGAGTTCTCTGTATTGCCTGGAGTTGAGTATTGTTGTGACTTACTAGTTTAGGAAAATTTTCCTGGATAATATCCTGAAGAATATTTTCCAGCTTGGATTCATTCTCTTCGTCACATTCAGGTATACCTATTAAGCATAAATTAGGTCTTTTTACATAGTCACATATTTCTTGGAGACTTTACTCATTCCTTTTTACCCTTTTTTCTCTGATCTTACTTCTCATTTCATTTCATTAAGCTGGTCTTCGACCTCTGATATCCACCTCTGATATCCTTTCTTCTGCTTGATCAATTCAAATGTTAAAACTTGTGGATACTTCACGGATTTCTTGTATTGTGTTTTTCAGCTTCATTAATTTGTTTATGTTCTTCTCTAAATTGTCCATTCTCGTTAGCGTTTGGTCAAACCTTTTTTTCAAAGTTGTTAGTTTGTTTGCATTGGGTTAGAACATGTTCTTTTAGCTCACAGAAGTTTCTTATTATCCACCTTCTGAAGCCTGATTCTGTTAATTTTTCACTCGTTTTCCCTCGGGTCTTGTTCCGTTGCTGATGAGGAAATACCATCCTCTATAGAAGGAGAGACATTCTGATTTTGAGTGTTCTCAGTTTTTTTTATGCTGGCTTCCTCCCATCTTTGTGGATTTATCCACCTGTCATCTTTGTATTACCAACTTTCAAGTTAGGTCTCTGAGTGGATGTCCAGCTTGTTGATTCCCAGCTCCAGAATCTATGTAATGTTGACTGCGGCGACCCGCAACACTGGCTACAACAGCGGCGTTGAGATTTGTGGTGCTTTTCTGCCTGGGGGTCTCCGGTCTGGCTTCCCTCTTCAGTCCCTTTTTCAATTGGCTGACTGGACTGCTCTGCCTTCCCGGAGCTCCAAACATCATCCAAAAGGAGACAGAGTTCCATTTACTCCGCACCAAGAGCTGCCATGCCAAGGCACTGGCAAAACAGCCACACCAGCCAAAAGGGTCACACTGGTGACCCAAAGGGCACCTCAACTGGGAATCTCCTGGTTCGTGGGCAACAAAAATTCATCTGGAAGTGTGGCATCCACTCACTCTCTGGGTTTTCACTGGGTGCTGCAATCCTGAGCTGCTAGTAATTGGCCATCTTGGATCTCTCCTTTGATTTTTTTTTTATACTTTGAATATGGTATGCTTAGGCATAGATTTTTTTTTTTGCATTTATTCTTGGTTTTCCATAAGCTTTATGGATCTGTGGTTTGGTATCTGGTATTAATTTTGGGAAAATTATCAGTAACTATTGTCTCAAATATTTCTCTTGTTCCTTCCCTTCCTTCCTTCCTTCTTTTCCTGCCTTCCTTCCTTTCCTCCTCCTCCTTTTTCTCCTCCTTCCTCCCTTCCTTCCTTTTCCCTTCCTTCCTTTTTTCCTTCTTTCTTTCCTCCCTTCTTCTCCTCTTTCTCCCTTCCTTCCTTCCTCTTCTCCTCATCCTCTCTCACCTCTTCCTCCTCCTTCTTCCTTCCTTTTTTCCTTCCTTCCTTCCCTCCTCCCCCTCCTCCTCTTCTTTCTTTTCTTCTTCCTCATTTTCTTTCTTCTTTCTCTTCTTCCTCATTTTCTTTCTTCCTCTTCTTTTTTTCAGACAGGACTTAACTTTGTCATCCAGGCTGGAGTGCAGTGGTGTCAGAACATGGTTCACTGCAGCCTTGACCTCCTGGGCTTAAGCAGTTCTCCTACCTCAGCTGGGCATGATGATAGGTGCCTGTAGTCCCAGCTACTCAGGAGGCTGAGGCAGAAGCTTTGTTTTTTCAAACGTGTCTTTTGCCTTGTAATTTTTTCTTGACAGCTGGACATGATGTACTGGGTTAAAGAAACTGCCGTAAGTCTTAACTAATGTGATGGTAAGGTATGTGGAGAGAGGAAGCATTCTATATAGTCTATGATTAGGTCTTAGTTTCTTAGGGAACCTACACCTTTGGACTGTGAACTTCACAAATGTTTCTCAGTCTCCTCTTGACTCTCATTAGATGGGAAGAAATGAGTAGAGTGTGCTTGAGTTGAGTACTTTCCTTCTCCCACGGGGAAGGCTACTGCTAGCTGTAGTTGGGTATTTTCCTTCCCCTAGGTCAGGAAGACTCTGATAAAGCCCCTGCAGTTTAGGTTTTGGTTAAATAGTTTCTCCAGAGGGCATAGCTTGTTAAGAACAGAGTGCTTTGGCGTATTTCAAAATGGTTTCTCTTTCTTACCTTCTACCAGGAGCACAAGGAGATTTTTTCCCCCCAATATTCATCGTGAGAAACTGGTCAAGTTCTTGGAGGTAAAACTCACAAAAGTGTGCCCCCCGACCCTGACCCCTGTTACTGGGTTTCCCTGGAATTTTTATCTCCCAAACTTATCCATACTCAGCCTCCAGCAATTCATGGTTTCCTCTCCAGGTGCTGGATCTCACAGAGCTTTGCTCATGGGTTTCTGCTCTGGTAAGTTGTGACTCTGTAGCTGCCTGTATAGCTCTCCAACTTTGAGAGCAGCAGTTTGCCCTGTGTCCTCATTTCTCTTATAGATCTAAGAAGAGCTGTTTTTTTTTTTTTTTTGTTTTTTGTTTTTTTTTTTTTAGTTTGTTCAAATTTTTACTTGTTGCTGCAGAATGGCAACTTTCAAGCTTCTTACATACAGAACCAAAAGCTGGAACTCTGATATATTTCCATTAGAGCACTTGTGTCATTCCTCTTTGAATTTTTGTTAATTAATGAACTCAAGTTTCTCAGACTGAGATAACCTTTTGAGGTTAGGCACATTTTATTCATCTTTATCTCCTACACATATGTGACTTTTGCACCAACATATTAACACACAACAGACATCCAAATACTGTGAAGAAGAGACACAATGAATGCATAAATTAGTGAATAAATGCCACTTGTCATCATCATTTTAATACTCTCCCACTTCACTTTCCAATAAAGCCTCATTTCTATTCAAACATTTTATTCTATTCAAAGAATTCCAAGGTATAGAAAAGCATAGCATTGTTCAAAGTTATAGAAGGTCAGCCAAGGTCAGATCTGTGGATAGTTGACAACCACATCTTCTCTCTTCTCCAGAGAGTATGAGACACAGGATGCCTCACATAAGGAGACAAGTGCTATATGTTTTACAGGCTTTTGTATACTCACTTTTTTTTTGTTTCAGACTAAGTGAGCTAGGGCTTGTGAAATGTTGAGAGTGGGAGCACCTTCAAGAAAATGGTAGCACACAGGAGGCCCTTGTGCAGACTCTCAGCTCTTGGTGCTGGTAGAGCTTCTCTTGCTCCACCTGAAATATTCCTGTGCCTGTAATCATGAGTAGAGACACACAACAATACTAAGCTTATGTTCTAGAGTATGTGTGTGTGTGTGTGTGTTACTACCTGTGTCCTTGGCAAAAGAAAAATAGCACTCTATGCATAAGTCTGCCTTAACACTACCAAATTATATGGAAGCTGTTTAGGTGTCTGCCTCCTCTTCTAAACTGTGGGTTGCTTGAAGGTGGGTGCTGTGTCTTCATCACTTGCACCCTAAGAGCCAAAAGAGTTAATGTCTGCTGAATCAGGTGTTGAAAGATGAAGCAAGGAACATAATGCCCACAAATAGTCCAGCTGCTTCTCGAGGCCAGGATTTGTGTCTGTTGTTAGCTCGTCTCTAAAGATGCGGTGGCCCCTTGCTTCTCTTCCCAACAGGAAGGGCAGATACCAAACCTACTATCTTTCTCTTTGCTTGGCTTAATTCTCTATTCTTTGTACATAGATCTTAAGTAGGTCCATTCCCACCTCTGAGAGCTAGAACCAGTTTGTGGTTTCTTCATGAAGTGTGTGGCAATGGTGTCCCTAAATAGCTTTGGGTGATGAAAGAAATTGGCTTGGGAGAGACGCCTCCCTGTTTGTCTTCTCAGTCTTGGGAGTGGGCCCCAGTAGGGCTTTGCCCCAACCCTGGCCTCTCTCTGCCCAGGGCTATGAGGTACTCAGAGTGGTGCATTCTGAGTGTGTGAAAAGAGGAAAGGGAATGAGTCAGAGAAATAATTCTAGGGCCAACCTCACCCTAGAATTGTTTCATCAAAATGGAGAGGTTGAGCACTGGGGAACAAGCCCTTTGCTAAAGTCTCCACACTGTTCCGACTTGCCTTTGACTTGAGGACTCAGCAAACATTGACAGAGGGCTGACGGACCAAGCAGGGCTTGATTTACAGAGCACTCCTCTGTCCCAGGAAGAAACCAAACACTGTAAATCACTAGGAGATGGCCGAGGTTCTAAAGTGCTTGTAAACAATATGAGTTGGCCTTACTCCTCACATTGCCTGAAGTCAGTTTCCACTGGGCAGCACGCCTTCCTAAGAGGCAGGACAGAGAGAAACAGCTTCTCTACATACACCATTAGGTGACTCAGATGAAGAGCCACATCAGTCATTGTCTTCTTCCAGGAAGAATTCTTGACATCACTGGGGGGAGTTTCATAATAGCTCCTGCTCTCTGTCAGCCAGCTTTAGGGGGCTTCTGTCAGAACTAGGGGTTATGATGTTTAACAGTATGAAGAAGGAGAGTCTAATTTTTACAGCCTACCCCCAATAGCACAAGGACCTGAGTTACTACAGTCTTTTTTCAGACAGTCTGCCCAGTGAATGCAACCATAGCCCACTGCCCTAGGATATTGGAGTGCGACATGTATCCTTTATAATGGTGACTTTAAACATCTATAGAAGAGGATCTGTCTATCTATCTATCTGTCTGTCTATCTATCATCTGTCTATCTATACATGCACACACATATACTTTGTTTATACCAATGAGATACTCATCTGGGTTTTATTGATATGAAATCTGGGATTCTTTTTCTTTTCTTTTTTTTTCTTCTTTCTGAAGTGAATGAATTGAACCAAATCTTTTCCTTTCTTATAGTCAGTCAATTATTTCAGTTGTGTTTTATAGCATTTGTTTTGGCTTAGTTTCTTCTTTCTGGATTATTCAATGGCCTCATCTGCCTGGAAATTTAAAACATATACCTTGTGATTATTTGTTTAGCTGAAATATATTTATGTATTTATTTGCTTACTTAATTTCTTGGGACTTTGGATGTGAGACTGGTACTAGTGGCTGTGGGGTAGGTAACAGTGGCCCTTCAGTTCCTTGGCTCTCTAGGATTCTGGAAGGAATGTTGCTGTTTGAGAATTAACCTAACTATATTTCTAGCAGAACCACAAAAGATCACATGGAATTCAAACAGTGAGACTCCCAGTAGCAAAAAAGAGCACGTCACTACTTGTCTCTGAATTCTGGTTTCCTATAAAATGAAGGGTTGGCTTAAATGACAAAGGTCTCCTGCCAGCTCCATCTAGCTACCCACCCATCCATCCCCAGTAGGTTAGGTGATGGGGCTTATTATGTATGTTATCTTCAACTCTCCTGTCTTATTACTGTAATTCCAGAGTGAGTCCTCATGTACCTCCTGGGGCTCCTGTTCTCCAATTGCAGAATAGGGACCTGCTCCCATTGGCCTCTTTTCAACCTGCAAGGGAGTTGGTTTCAACCTCAACTTCACAGACAGGAGAGGTGATTGGGTTCAACTCTTCTTGAAGAATCTCCAAAGCGCAGCCAAATTTGGGAAGGAAGACTCATACCAATACAGGTGGATGCCTTATTTCTTGTGAGGAAAACCATGAAAAATAGTTCCAACAGAGGAGCCTGGACCATAACTCTGGGCAGGCGGCTCCACTCACCCATCCACAGGTGACTTTGGTCCTCCTTACATTTACAGAGTATGACAACATGAACGTCTGTGGAGATCATCTGTCAACTGTAATTTTGGAATATGATATGAGCTTTTATTAAGCCTGAGGCCTTCTTTTCCTTCAAGAGTTAATCCAAAGATTACCTGCTAAATGCACAAATTCAGAGCCAAATCAGAAGATGAAATACACAAATGTGGTCCCTTCTTTCTAAGAGCATATAATCTAAATCAAACAGCATACATTTATAATGGGAAATTCTGAGCAGCTTTCAAGAGAATTAAATCAAATATTGAGATTACATCTTGGCCTGAGGTTAGTGGCTTTGGTGTACCTGGATTGGGGAAAGGGTTGTGGGTTTAGATCCCGAGTAGTGCTCTCAGCTGGAAAAATCACTGTCTGTAGCCAGTTGGTTAGGAAAGGTTCCATGCTGGAGAGAAACCCAGGAGATCAATAGGGAATAGCATGGCATTTAGGAGGAGGCAGGTGGTACAGGGGAAGTCAAAGGCAGGTGGGAAGAGCTTACATAATGAGGACTAGCATTTTCCAGAACTGTACAGTACTTGGCCACTTGAATTAAGGCACTGCCAGGTTCACTCTCTTGTTCTCATTATTCAGATGTCTCTGGAAATTCCAATTCCTAGGATGCATCCAATTACACCCAATCTCTTTATCTTTACATATGGTATTATAATTTAAATGGACATGTTAAATTTGCTCTATCTAAATTTGCACTGGCCTCTGACAACTATTTCCATTTTAGTAGTTTAGTAAATTATATCTACTGTATTCTTCCAGCAAGCAAACAATACAACCATACAGCCTGACAGTGTTGGAGAAGGGAGAAAGGTTAACTCCTCCCACTCACTCATTTCACAGATGGGAACGTGGATGTTCCCAGAGACTTGGTAAAACTTGCCTGGTCCATGACTTTGGGAACACAGACATCCTCTGAGTGTGATGCTTTTTACACGTGACCTGGAGTTTGCTTCCTGATGATGTGCTACTTCCTGCTGAGGTAGCCCTTGGGCTCCACTATCACTGGTCCAGTACCCACTCCAGCACTTAAGAATGCCTCCTGTCTGGCTCCAGCATGAGAGTAACAGAGAAGGAAAACCTGGATTTCAGCAGATTAATTGGAGGAAAGGAGAGAGAGACCGAGGAAGGAAACAAAGGCTGTAGACAAATGAAAATTGTCTTGTGAAAGTAAAGTGATTGACATGGATAACCTGGATTATGATGATTTAAAAGGCAGTTCACAAAGAGAAATCCCAGAAATGTTTACAGCAAAATAATGACTTTTGGAGAAGACTATGAATTTGGATCTCTATGTTGCAGTATGCGTATGGGGGGAAAAGAAACTGTTTTAATTTATAAATATTCTAACTAGTCACTCTTTCAGAGTCTTTTTTTTTTTTTTTTAATGAAAAGTAACATTTCTCCATTAGAAGAGTCAATTCCACTATGGCTGCAAAAGGATTACTTCTGGACTCAGTCAAATCAACCTATACAATCAACCTAATTAGCCAGACCCACTGATACATATTAGTGAGTCTGGCTTCTATTCTAGGCCAGACACTGAGAGCTCCTGACACTTTGCAACAATGTAATAGGGGATAAAATGTCAGAAATTTCGGTGAAAATGGAGGTTAAATTGTGCATTTTAAAAGCAATTTTTAGGTATAAAGTAGTAAGTAGCTAGTACTTATGTGTCAGCAGTTCAGAAAGCAAAACACAGAATTCAAATGTCCAATGGCCAATTATTTGTTGCTGTGTACATTTGAGAACTATAAGCAGACTGATGCTAAGAAGCATACATCCCTGGGTTTATTTCCCAAAACATATCACCCTTTCCTAAGTTTCCTCACAGATCTTTTCAAAGATTACTATCAGAATGTGGCCAAAGAGTCCCTGAACAAATGCTATTCACTGTGGTAAATATAACAAAAATCATTAAAAAAAAAATCAGCACTTTAAATAGCTATTATAATCCAGTAGTGACTTCTGTATTGCCTTGTTCGGTGTCTATACATTTTGCAAAGCCTGTATTGCCCTATTCAGTGTCTATATGTTTTGCAAAGCCTTACATTGACTTGTGTACAGATATACCATTTGCATTTAGCTAATTGTGGCATCTGTGATCATTTTCTATGAAGAAGTTGGTCTTTAGGCTGTTAGTAATGAATGTGGCTTAGTTTCTACTGGAAAATCTGATTCAGCTTACATCATTTTGACTTACAGCACCTTTTCCAGGAATGAAATCTAAGAGTGCAAGACTGCCCTGTTTATTCCCAGGTCTGCAGAGGCCTGTTGCTTTTAATGGGTTATGTGTAGGACACAAGGATGTGACTCATCTATCCACTTAAGAGTCATAAAACAGTAATGCAAACAGCTCAGTGTCAGTCATAACGTTCATTGTATGCACTATACTGAATGTGCACTACCATTAAGTTTTTGTTATTTTACAGGAAAGTCGGCATTGGTGCCCAATGAACAAATGAAGTATTAAGTTTATTGTCATCAACGTCGTTAACATAACTGTTTTCAGTGAGCATAGAACAAGTATGTGGAACTATTTGTTGTCAACTGAATATCCCTGTCACCCCTTCTAATGTTTCCTTGCTTTGTAGAAGAGAAACCAGGACTGTAGCTGTATTTTGCAGAATTCTCTTTTCTGTGAGATTCCATGAGAGACCATCCAGGAAGAGGTACTCATATGAGGAAGGAAGAAGGCAAGGCCAGTATTCTCTAAAGGCAGTTGTAGGCACACGCGTGGAGAGATGTAAGGTTCAAAACAGCTTTCAGATGAACTTTTGAAGAATTGCCTGTTGTGCTATGAGAGGAGATAGATGTCTAGAGCATTTCTAGGCTCATCAGTTTTGCAGTTTTCTGGGTGAGCTCTTGGGAATCATGTGCTTCAGTGCTCCAAGCAGAGTGTTAACAGTGGCCTCCTTGACCTTTGCTTCCCCAATAGTTGAAGAAGCTTCACTTTCTTGTCTTAAAACTATTAATATTTAGAAGACACAGAGTGGCTTCTATTTCCTGATAAAAAAGTGGCTGATACAAGAAGTAATTATTAAAAAATTAATATAAAATTAGAAAAGGCAGAATGGATAAATCATAGATTAGAATAAATTGCCAGTGGGCTATACTTACTACAAAAATAGGACGATCAAAGGCTGATCAAATGGAAGAATTAAGAAATCAAAGTCAATTAAATAATTAATTATAAACTGAGTAAATATAATAAATATTTATGTTTATGTAATTATAATTTATCTGTTATATATTATATTGAATCTATAAATATATAAAAAATATATATAACAACTAAGAATCTAGATTTGCTATCAGATGATCAGTACCCAGCATGAAGTGGGCGGAGAGAGACCGCACCCCAGCTAGAAACACAGGAAATTAGGAGTTTGATTCATGTATTTATTCATGCGACAAATGTTTTTGAGCACTTACTCTACCCTAAATGCAGTGCTAAATGGTGGAGGATGCAACATGAACTAAATAAACGTGTAACTGCTCTTAAGGTGCTTATGGTCTACTTGGGAATATGGACAAGTGAATAGCCAACTGTCATTGAGTGTGATGCATGTCACGATGAAAGAAGTACATCATGTTGTAGGAACACCCAGAGGTAGGAAGTAGGGTGTAGGGTGGGGAGAAAGAAAGACTTCCCGAGAAAATGGCCTCTAAGTTGAGACTTGAAGAAGGAAAGGAGGTTAATGGTCAAAGTGCATGGGGTAGAGGAGATGGAGGTTGAGGAGGGAGCTCAAGAGTGTTTTGGTAGGCATCCCATTGTCAGGTGGTAGTGGTGATAAACTCCAAAGGCAATGGGGAGATATTGCAGGGTTTTAAGTAGCAGAGTGATACGATCAGGTTTATGATTTCAAATGATGCCTCTGGCTGTAGGATGAAGAATGGATTTCAAGAGAGCAACATGGATGTGGGGAGAACAACTGGAGGCTGTTTAACAGTCCACATATGAGATGTCCCCAACTTGGACATGGATATGGCAGTGGGGATGGAGAGAAGTTAGCAGATACAAGTAATGTTTAGTTGCTGACTGGTGGAGAGGTTAGAGAATGGGAGAAGTCAAGGATGACTCATTTCACATATATGGAAGCTGAAGCTTAGAGGGATTGCATAGCTCACCTAAGGTCACATAGCCCAGAAGCAGTGGAGTTGGGGTTCAAACCTCAATTAGGTCGGCTCTAGAGCCTTCACCTTTACCTCTAAGCTCTGTAGTGTATGAACCAAAGCAAGCCACGAAGGCTCAAGTTTTTAAAAATCGTTACAATCAGGTTCTTGTGTCATACAAGTTTCCTGTTTTGTATTAATGTGACACAGTGGCTTAGCTGGGCTCTGTCTCTTGTCTTAACTGTACTGTATTTCTTCTACTTGATTTTTAACTTATTTTCGTAATTTTTCCCTCTGTATGTGTGTACATGTTGTTGGAAAAGAGAGTGGGGAAAGAAGATGATTTCTCCTTCTCACTAAAATTTTGGATTCAATCCAAAGTAAAACCAGAAGGCATTTCTCCTTTCTTTTTACAGTATATATATCTGTAACTGTGGAAGTTCTAGAAGGTAAAAGCCACAATCGGCTGTCACATTTTGTTTGCCAAAATGACTAAGATAATGGGTAAGGCTGAGAAAGCTGTAAAATAATTATCTCATATTGCTCTCAAACACCCACCTCTTCTGTTATACTTGAGATGTGTTAAACAAGTCTGAAATAGTTGGAAACAAATACTGACATGCCCGTGACTGTAACTCCTGTTTATTTGTAGATGAATGTCAAGCCTTCCACTCCTGAACAAACCCCTGTGCTGAGCTCCAGACACCCAAGGACATGCCCGGCCAAGTGACCCGGGCTCCTTAAACTTTATGTGCTATGACAATCTCAGCTGAGCTAAGGCCCCTCACTACCACCCCTCTGGTGGAAGGATCAAGAATGGATTTCAAGAGAGCAACAAATCTACTGCTAGTACGACTACTGCCACCCCTGCCTTTTTTCCTGAAACCTGTAGCAACCAAGTCAACAAAACCAGATGCTTAGAAGTTAGTCTAGATTCCTCTTTCTCTCCTATTCCTCACATCTAGTCAGCCACTAAATCCTGGCGATGGATTAATCCTCTTAAATACCTCTTCATTTTTTTCTTCCCTCTTCATTTCCACTGTGGCTGTCTTAGTACCCACCACTGCTTCCAAATTCCTGACAGATACTAACTTTTGTGATGCAGAAACAAGAAAATGGAATGCCCAGGAATTTGCAAACTCATAAGTTACTCTGTATTTAGTGTAACATATTACTTACATATTTTTAAAATAATAAAAGTTGATCATAATCATAAATAGTGAATAGTTTTTCTGTAGCAGGGTTATATTAAAAGTTTGAGAGCCTTTCTATAAAGAAAGAAAAAGATACAATAATAAATGCTTTGCTGCAATTACTATGAACTGAAATATTGTGACCGATTATTTATTTCAATAATATGTAAAAATGGCCTCTATCTAATATACACATTTGATAATAGAAAACATTAGAAGATATAGATGATGGGGAGGAAGGCAGCAAATCACACTGCCATATGTGTACCTATGCAACAATCTTGCATGTTCTTCACATGTACCCCAAAACCTAAAATGCAAAAAAAAAAAAGAAAAAGAAAACATTAGAAGAGAACATTAACACAAAATCAATGCCAAGTAAAGATTATTAGCACATTGAGTGATAATACAACAAATATTAAATTTTTCAAAAATTATTCTTAAAATTATAAGACACATAGGCATGAATTTCACTGTCAAATAGTTTTGGACAATATTAGGACAAATATTCCAAATGTAGGAAAATGTCTTTCATCTTGTATTACATTAGTCTAATTGGTTGGTTAAGGATGTGTTTAAAAGCATTTTCAAATTGGGAGTCGGGAACATGTTGCTTCAGATAAATTTATTTCCTTTTTAGCAATAAAAATATTTTATCACTTGTTCTGGTTTTCATTTGTCCATTGAAAAAGATACTACTTTTGTTAATTTAGATTTTAGATGAGTTTCTAATTTCTTACCGGAACATTATGTAACAACATCAGTTTATTCTCTTTGTAGTTTTTTGGGGGGTCAACATACTTGAAAAGAACTATAGTGAATGGCAGATATTTAAACACTAGAAAATGCCAACAATTCGGGCAATATTCAAATAACACAACATTCATATTGTCTGACAAGATTACCGTCACCCCCGTGGGTTTGCATGATGAAATCGTCCATTTAGGGATTTATTTTGCTTCCAAAACTTGCATTTCTTGACACACCACCTAGAGAACTTAGATAACATATACTGTATGTTTAATCTTATTAATATTTATTTTATTTGCAAGAATGCCTATTACCAGCAGACAGAGCTACCAACACACACTGACTCCATGTCCACAGCCCTAAGCAAGACTGAAGAGGCTGTGGCTGCTTTTCTCTTAAATGCCTCTGCCTGGTTTCCAGATACATCAACCTTAATACTTGTCTCTGTGGCTTAGGGTTCCTATTCCTATTTTTGGCTTAATGTCATTGGGTTCCTTTGAGCCAGTAATGTCTCTATGTTAATTGTTAATCTCTAATTCTCACAGGAGAATTATCATACTTTCATTTTTCTGATTTCTTGTCTGACTTTTCTAAAATTTGGGACTTAGAAAAACATAGAAGTTTCTTGAGAAATGTCAGGAAAGAATTCGACATGGAAACACTATTGCAGACTCTGTAATGTCTTAGTCAAATAATCACTGTATAATACTGGTCTTTGGATTCTTGCCATGTCTCCTTTCAGTCTATCCCTCCCACGGCTTATTCTGTAAAATGCACATGCACCTACCAAATTGTGTTAAATTTTAAAATACACTTGCCTTTTCCATGAGACTGCACATTTCTTAAAAGCAGGAACTGAGTCTTAGCTCTTGATTTCCAATGTCTAGCAATGAATTGACACATTTTAGGTTCTCAATATATGTATGATAAATGGAGATGAATTAAGTTGTATTTATTTGAAATAGAAAGATGGTGACAACTTCTGATTTTGGAAACCTGGTAGGTTGAAATAAGACACGTCTCCCATGATAATTGAGAATTTTAGATAATATACAACTAAAAACTTTAAGAACAGAGGCCTCGGAGGCAACACAACGTATCTACAACCATCTGATCTTTGATAAACCTGACAAAAACAAACAATGGGGAAAGGAGTCCCTGTTTAATAAATGGTGTTGGGAAAACTGGCTAGCCATGTGCAGAAAGCAGAAACTGGACCCCTACCTGACACCTTACACTAAAATTAACTCCAGCTGGATTAAAGACTTAAACATAAGACCTAACACCATAAAAACCCTAGAAGAAAATCTAGGCAAAACCATACAGGACATAGGTGTAGGCAAGGACTTCATGACCAAAA
>CAUYQU010074338.1:0-16298 GCA_963574635.1 Cheracebus regulus
ATATATATAATTTATATATATAATATATATAAAAATATGTATAATTTATATACATAAATTATATATATATATAAATTTATATATATATATAAATATGTATATATATTTTTGAGATGGAGTCTTGCTCTTGTTGCCCAGGCTGGATTGCAATGGAGTGATTTTGACTCACTGCAACCTCCACCTCCCAGGTTCAAGCGATTCTCCTGACTCAGCCTCCTGAGTAGCTTGGATTACAGGCATGTGCCACCACGCCTGGCTAATTTTGTATTTTTGGTAGAGATGGGGTTTCTCCATGTTAGGCTGCTTATGAACTCCTGACCTCAGGTGACCCGCCCGCCTCGACCTCCCAGTGCTGAGATTACAGGCATGAGCCACTGCGCCCAGCCAAATTCTATATTTTAGTATGAGTCTGTACCTGTTATCTGCTTGTCTTACAAATATGCTGAAGCTGCTACCTATTAGGGGTACAGGGATTCGAGAGGAGAAACAATTCACCTGCAAAGCTCTTATTTGCAGCTTGTCCCAGCATGGGTGGGACACTCTTTAATGAAAGACTATTATGTTTTTAACAACCATTACTTGTGTAGCAGGCTGACTCAGGGGATTTTAATATTCTATTTTAAAGAAAGCGTTAGCGTTTCCTCCTCTGTTTATTTTGAACAAGTGTCTTCTCCCTGAGTTTGGTGGCCTGCTTCTGGAGTGGTCAGTTCTGCTGCCGACATGCCCACCCAGCTCGAGACGGCCATGGACACCATGATTAGAACCTTCCACCGCTATTCTTCCAAGGAAGGGGACACATTCAAGCTGAGCAAGGGGGAATTGAAACTGCTCCTGCAACAAGAGCTCACGGAATTCCTCTCGGTGAGTCAGGCCTTTTCTGCTGCATTCAGTTGAGGGCAGATGAGCTGCAGATTCCAGGACAGACTTTAGGTTCATACTCTCCTGTGATTCTGTCACAAATGCAGTCGAATTTGTACAGAGATTCCAATACAGGGGAAGCAAGCACTGGAGATGTTTCTTTTCTGTGTACATAGGCATGTACCTTTTTTCATATTACCTAGGATTAGGGTTTCCAAGTGTTAAAAATTATATTTTTGTTTTTCACTAATTATTTAACATTGTGGTGCAGCAATCAAAGATGTAGCTAGTTATAAACAGAGTTCTAGTTATAACTAGTTACAGCTAGTTATACCTAGAGCTTAGTCCAGCTGTCTGTAAATTATGTATTGGGCCCGGGGTGAAGGGGTACTTCACCTTCAGAGGTAAGGTACTTCATGCTATGGTGGCAAATTTTCTAGTGAATGACAAATACTACGAGAACTTTGTTAGCCGAGTCCAAACTGATTGGAATCGATGGGAAGGATGTGTTTGGCTAGTGACCAGTGGGGTGGTAAACAGATTCACTTCTCAAAATAGCCAGGAGTTTGAGAGATCAATATATGGAGCTATACATTGCAGCATCTGGGGCCTCCTCCAAGGAAAACACTTCACGCCGGTGTTTATGGAGTTGACTGAAATTGATTTTTAACACTACATGTAACCCTTGTGTGATGTTCCTCTCTCCAAACCCTGAATTAAGACTACAGAGACTGTATTTACAACACACGTTTCTCCCCACCCTCTATAGGAAAAGCTCTGTAGAGTAAAACATTTTTAAACATAGTAAGTCTTCACGAGACTTTTATTGTGATCTTGAATTTCCCCACAAACTTTTCTTTTCATTCAGTTTGGCTACTGTTTTTTCTTTTTCTTTTTCTTTTTTTAAGATGGAGTATTGCTGTGTCACCTAGGCTGGAGTACAGTAACATGATTTTGGCTAACTGCAACCTCTGCCTCCCAAATTCAAGAGATTCTTGTGCTTCAGCCTCCCAAGTAGCCGGGATTACAGGCATGCACCACGATGCCCAGCTAAGTTTTTTGTATTTTTAGTAGAGACAGAGTGTCGCCATGTTGGCCCGGCTAGTCTCAAACTCCTGACCTCAAGTGATCCTCCTGCCTCAGGCTCCCAAAGTTTTGGGATTACAGGCGTGAGCCACTGCAACTACAAAGCCATGCAACTACAGAGTTGTGTGGGGCCAACTTTGGCTACAGTATTCTTCAACATTTAGCATAAAATCTCAGTAGGTCAAACTTGGCACATTGATTTAGTCAAGTACAATTTATAGTTGTTCTAATCAAGTTGATTTTTATCAATTTTTTTTTCTGACCACTTAATGGTTGGCAGAAAATGAGGGGGCCATGGGGAATTCCTGGAGGAAATGAACTGCTTTTGGAAAGACTCCTCATCAACACCAATCACAGGAGAGGTGGGTGCTTCACAGTCCCCACCCTCCTGAACTTTGTCTCCCTTTGGGCTCTTATCTTTGCTTTCCACTCGTAAAATGCAGGCACCTTTACAAGACCGACCCTTTTTTGGGTACCTCTTTTCTGTGTGTCGGGCAGTGTGCTAAGTAGGGCTGCCAGATAAAACATTTTGTGTCCTATGCAATACGTGAGACATATTAACACTAAAAAGTTATTTTTTGTTTCTTTGAAATTCAAATTTAGCTAGGTATCTAGTATTTTTATTTGCTACATCTAGCAACCCTGGAGCTCTAAGCACTTTCAAAAGTGTGATGGACCAGGCGCAGTGGCTCACGCCTGTAATCCCAGCACTTTGGGAGGCCGAGGAGGCAGATCACAAGGTCAAAAGATTGAGACCATCCTGGCCAACATGGTGAAACCCCGTCTCTTCTAAAAATACAAAAATTAGCTGGGCATGGTGGCGCACGCCTGTAGTCCCAGCTACTCGGGAGGTTGAGGCAGGAGAATCTCTTGAACCCTGGAGGCGGAGATTGCAGTGAGCCAAGATCGCGCCATTGCACTCCAGCTTGGCAGCAGGGTGAGGCTCTGTCTCAAAAAAAAAAGTGTGATGAAGTATCCCTGAAATGTGGGGATAGATATTATCCTCCCAATTTTATAAATAAAAACATTAAAAATGTTAAGCGGTTTGCTCAAATTCCCTTGTTGGTAACTGTCTCCTTTTTGGCTTCAAATCCTCCTTCTGTGTCACCCGACTGCCTCCCAGTGTCCTGGCTCTCAACCTGTGATGTCCTGTAAATGTTTTTAGCATCAGTCACTCACTTGGATCGCCTGCTGTTTGCTTTTCTTGGTTTCTAGGTCTGAGCCAGGATTACATGGACCTGGGGCAGGGAACTAGACTCATTTAGAGTTTGTGGCTGGTTTACACCTACCTGTCAATAGGCTCTTAGAAGTGTCTTTAGATGCTGTACATGGAAATTAGGAATTTAATGTAAATAAAAGGAAGATGCAATTTCAGTTATCATCATGAACCGCAGAGCCTGGGAGTTTGAAATTTCCTTTCTCCTTTTAGTGCCAAAAGGATCCCCAGTTGGTTGATAAGATAATGCAGGACCTGGATGCCAATAAAGACAACAAAGTGGATTTTAATAAATTCGTGGTCATGGTGGCAGCTCTGACAGTTGCTTGTAATGATTACTTTGTAGAACAATTGAAGAAGAAAGGAAAATAAAGATAAGTAATAAGCTCATCTAAAGGCATAAATATATCTGAAATTATATACTTAATGTTCATTTATACCCTTTAGATCTATAGACCCAGTAATTTGTAGCTATAATACACAGTGCATATATTAGTAATTAATCGCTACTATTGAATTATGTGTACCTTAAAATACTGACTTTACATATTCTAAATCTCATATGCCTTACTTGAAATTTGCCTATATTAAGAGGTTATGGCTGGGTGTGGTGGCTCATGCCTGTAATCCCAGCACTTTGGGAGGCTGAGGTGGGCGGATTGAGATTTCAGGAGTTCAAGACCAGCCTGACCAAAAACCCATCTCTACTAAAAATACATAAATTAGCTGAGTGTGGTGGCATGCATCTATAATCCTAGTTACTCAGGAGGCTGAGGCAGGAGAATCGCTTGAATCCAGGAGGTGAAGTTGCAGCCACTGCACTCCAGCCTGGGTGACAGAGCGAGAATTTGTCTGGAAAAAAAAAAGAGGGGGGGTTATATGCATCTTTTTGGTCTGTCAAAAAGAGGGCATCACAAAAATTTACCTACTTCCAAATGAGACTTAAATTTGGCAAATTTCTAAGATGGATATTCTTATCCTTAAGTTGTATCTTGAACTTTTTACCCTATTAAAAAAAAATTACCTGGGTTTCCTCATACTCTTGTGACTCTGCTTCAGATGGAAGGTGTGAGGGTCTATGAGCAGAAAGGCTGCTAAGTAGAAGTGCTGGCTTTTACAGTGATTTAGTCAGGGAATGGACAGGTTCAGGGTTAGGTGCTCAAGCCAAGAGAGCTCAAGCCAGCAGCTCTTGGGAGTTGGCATATAAAGACCCTCCTTTGCCCCTTGGGTTGGATAATCTGAGGCAAGCATTCTACACTATTTCCCACTGCTTCCCCCTGGAGCCAAGCATCCCTCCGTAGGTCCCAGGGAGGCCACCTTTTCTTCCTTGTCTCACTTCTCTGCCCCAACCCTGTGTTTTCTGCATCTCTCAAATAAATGACTTCCACACGAACCCTCGTCTCAGGGTCTCCTTCTGGGGGAACCCAAACTATGACAGATCCTCTGGAGAATTTTAAGAAAGGGATTGTTACGGTTATATTTACGCATGTAAATAATTATCCTAGCTACTGTGTAAAGAAAGGACTGTAGAGATAGCAGTCGTGACGGGCAACCAGTTAGGAGGCTGTTGCTGTGGTCTGGGTAAGAGATGATGGTATATCTGGCCAGCATTTCAGCAGTGAAGATGAAGAGAAGCAGTTGAATGGGTGAAGTATTTTGGAGCTGGGACTGATAGGACTTGCTGATGGATTGTTAGTTAAGCATGAGGAAAAGAGAGAAGTCCGGGATGATAAAGCAGCTGCTACTGTTTGCCCTTCTGATATCTGTTCCTCCTTTCTTCCACGTATCAGAACCTTGGTTTGTGCAGGGTGGCAATGTGCCTGGCTAAAAAGCCATATTTAGTAGCCTCTCTAACAGCTGGTTTGGAGCTTGTAACACAGTTCTGGGCAATGTGAGACAAGCAGAAGGCTGCTAGGGATTTCTGGGAATGTTTTGCTGTTGTGGATAAGGAGCCATGTAGCTCTTTGTCTTCCACCTTTTTGATTCCTTCCTTCTTTTTTTTTGTTGTTGTTGGAGGTGGATGTGAGGCTGGAGGTGGAGCTGCCATCTTGCAACCATGAGGACAGTGGAGAAAAAAAATAAAAGGAGCCTGGGCTTTGTTGTCATTGAGGAGCCACTGCAGAGCCTTGCTTGCCTACTTCTGGTGCTCTCATTATGTGAAAAAAAAAATGACAGCTCTCTGGTTACCTGGCTTCTATTACATGCAGCCAAACACAATCTATAAGGTTGAGAGTTTTGATCAAGCAAATGATGCAATTTACTAAATGGGAAGGACTGAGGGAGGAGTCACTGGGGTGAGGGCATGTGGGCAGATCAGCAGCTCTGTTTAAGGTGGTATTGGATGTCCAGGTGGAGTTTCAAATGGGAAGTTGGATATAGGATCTGGTCTGGACCTCGGGGTAAATGGGGGACTGAAGATAGAGTTGGGAGTCACTCGTATCTACATGGTCTTAAGCCACAGGATTAGAGGAGGTCACTCCAGATGAGAATGTGGATAGAGAAGAAGAAACATCTGATGGTTTGCTATTAGGAAAAGGAGGAGCCCATCAATGATACAAAAGAGGCATGGCCAGGGAAAAGCAGGAGAGTGCAGCGCTTCAGAAGCCTAGAGAAGACACATGTGGAGAAGAGAGAAATCCATTGAGAGGTGGAGTACCATGAAAACAAAGACTCGACCACTTGATTTGGGAAGGTGAGATTATCTGCGACATTGGTGACACTGATAGGAGTTGGATTTTGCTTACGGAAGAGCCTATGTTTTCTTCTTTCTTTCTTTCTTTTTTTTTTTTGCCAGGCTAGAGTGCAGTGGCGTGATCTTGGCTCACTGCAACCTCCACCTCCTGGGTTCAAGTAATTCTCATGCCTCAGCCTCCTGAGTAGCTGGGATTACAGGCATGCGCCACCACGCCTGACTAATTTTGTATTTTTATTAGAGATGGGGTTTGTCCATGTTGGTCAGGATGGTCTTGATCTCCTGACCTCGTGATCTGCCCTTGCCTCGGCCTCTCAAAGTGCTGGGATCACAGGTGTGAGCTACCTCGCCCAGATTTTTTTTTTTTTTTTTTTTTTTGAGATAAGGTCTGACTCTGTTGCCTAGGCTGGAGGACAGTGGTGCGATCTTGGTTCACTGCAACCCCCACCTCCTGGGTTCAGATGCCCCAGCCTCCTGAGTAGCTGGGATCGCAGGCACGTCACCATGTGCAGCTAACTTTTGTGTTTTTAGTAGAGACCTGGTTTCACCATGATGTCCAAGCCAGTCTCCAACTCCTGAGCACAAGTGATCCACCTGCCTCGGCCTCCCAGAGTGCTGGGATTACAGGCGTGAGCCACTGAGCCCAGCCCAGAAGAACCTATCTTTCAATCTGGCAGGTAGAAGTTGCTCAATAAATCTATGCTTAGGGAACAAATGAAATAATCTGCCAATTGCGGACTTTCTAGTGCTAAGTCCTGACGTTTTTTTCCCCCTCCTTAAATAGAAGAGTATTTTTTGTCTTCCTTACCCAGTTCTGAGCAGATAGGACAGGGAGAATTTAGAGAGCAGGACATTTAAGAGAAGAAATGCAGACCATTGGTGTTTACTCATGTCTTTCAAAAGGTTATGTTGTAGGAGTTATTAAGAAATTATTTTAGGCAGATAGAGAGGAAAAGTGGTCCTTGGGAAGTTTTCATTTCTTAAAGCATCTCCAGAAAATTTCTTGTAAAGCTGCAGCTCTTAAAGCCAGGCCGGCAACCTTTGATATGCAAATGAAGTTATTAGGCACTGGGTCCACCCAGCATGGCCAGGCTGGCAACCTTTAGTATGCAGATGTAAGCTGTTAGAAACTGGATCCACATCGCCGCCATGTCCTCATCTGTGTAGAACATCATGGCGCCCTACATTTGCATATGAAAAGCCTAGGGTAGAAGGGCCAGCTTTTTCTGGGGTTACAGGAATGACATGTCTGGTCAAACCAATTCCCCTGAGCCCTATGCAAATCAGACCCTGACTTCTCCAGCTATCGCATATAACTGGATATTACCTGAGGTGGGGGGGTTTCCTCTTTCCGCTTTGGAGCCCCTTTCCTGTTAAAATATGCGCAGTCTGAATGAAGAGACCCCCCTCAAACAGGCTTTGTGTGAACGACATGGCTGTTTATTCACCCTGGTGTGGGCGGGCTGAGTCCTAAAAGGGAGTCGGTGGAGGGGTAGGAGTGGGACAGGAGTTGGTTTTATAGGTTTGGGGTAGGCAAGTGGAAAGTTACAGATGTTACTTTTTAAAGCGGTTTTTTGCAAGCGGGGAGGGGGCCTTAGGGTCTGGAGTCAGAAGGTTGACCAAGGTGGGTTACAAAGTCCAATTGCCTTATCAGTTGGGGCGGGAATAAGGAACGATTAGAGAATGTGTTTCAGTTCGGTTTTTACAAGTCGATATACTTCATCAAGAGAAGGTCTGGACATTTCTCAGCGGCCTTTAAACTTTTCATTTTAGTTTACCCCAAAGTTTACATATTCTAAAGTGAGTCACTAAAACATGAAAAGTAAATCCAGAATTTTCTTCAACTTTTAGTCTAGGATGAACATTCTTAACATAGAGAAATAAATGGGAAAACAATGTTCATTTCATGGCATTTCTAAAAATCGATTAAAAGTGGGGAAAAGCAATCTCTGTTTTAAATTACATTTCAAATGAGAAAGAATTACATGATGTACCAAAAGTTCTTATCCAGTAAAAGAGAGGCTTTCTTTTCCTAATGTTAGGAAAACGCAATTTTGTAGAAGGCAAAATTGATTATGTCTTATGCCCAGGGGCACTGGCCTTTGCATTTGCTGGAGTTTAAATAAACGAAGTTTAAACATTCAAGGACCATCTCTGGATGAGTACATTCTAATGTTTAACATTTTCTCATTATAGTTATTAGATAGAGCAGCTTATGAAGACAAAAGCCTCGGCTTGCTTGAGAGCCTGGGTTTGAGATGTGACTGACGAAGCCAATAGCAAGAAGGATTAAGCAAAACAAAACCTTAATATTTAATTTTGTTTTATTTTGTTTTTCTAGATGGAGTCTTGCTCTGTCGCCAGGCTGGAGTGCATGGCACAATCTCAGCTCACTATAACCTCTGCCTCCCAGGTTCAGGCGATTCTCCTGCCTCAGTCTCCTGTGTAGCTTGGACTACAGGTGCATACCACCACACCTGGTTACATTTTGTATTTTTAGTAGACATGGGGTTTCACCATGTTGGCCAGGCTGGTCTTGAACTCCTGACCTCAGGTGATCCACCGGCCTTGGCCTCCCAAAGTGCTAGGATTACAGGCATGAGCCACTGTGCCCAGCCTAAAATTTAATTCTGAAAACATATTTATCTCTTCCCCCCAAAGATAGTGGGAACAAAGAAGGCCTCCCAGAGGCAGAGGCTTGAGTCAAGTCTTTGATAAGGCAAATAAATGGAGAAAGATTATTTTTAAAAAAAGAGAGAGAATATGGCCCAAATCACGAGGGAATGAAAGAGCAAGATCTGCTGATGTGGTGTGCACCTGTAGTCACAGTTACTTGGGAGTCTGAGGCTCGAGGATTGCTTGAGCCCAGGAATTTGAGGCTGCAGTAAGCTATGATTTGTGCTACCACACTCTAGCCTGGGCGACAGAGTAAGACCCCGTCTCAAAAACAAACAAAGCAGGATTTGTTTGAGAGAATGCAAGTTCTGTTTGTGACATCCTGAGGGTGTGGGATGTCAGAGGGCAGGAGATGGGGCTAGAGAGGTGAATAGGATTCAGAATCAGAAAAGGTCTTGGGTGCTAATGTGAGAAATATGAAATTTATCCTTCATATTATGGGAAGCCATTATAGGATTTTAGTTTCTTCTTTTAACTTAAAGCAGTTTTGCTTATGTTTCTAAATATCCTCTTAAAATTTTTAAATCTTCAAAGCAGTGGCTTGGAACCTTTACATTACACTTATCTGTGGTATTTTTTTTTCAGTCTTTCATATGATTTTATTTTCTTCCTTCAACCATAATAATATGATATCCAAATTTTGTCTTAACTGGTGGGTCTGTAAACACAGGTTTATCCATCCCACTTACAGGCAAGGCAAATGCTGCTTTATCTTCAAGAGGTCTGTTTCTTGTTCTGCTTCTTGAAATGGTCCCACCATGGACCCTCTGGTCATCTAACCCAAGTCTCCCCTTTGCCTGGCTTTATCTTCACTATATTGTGCGGTCACTTCATTGAATCTCATCCCAGACTTTAACTTTTCCATGGCTTCCATGATTTTGCCATGTTTTTCACAGAGAATGTGTCTGACCTTTACTGCATTGCCACCACTTTTGGGACCTTGAGCCTTCCTGTCAGCACTGTCACTGCCAGAGGCTGCTCCCCCTTTCCCTGCTTTTCCAGAACCACTTTATCCTTTGGGCGGTATCTTGGAAACCTGCTGTTGAACTCTGAACTTACCTGTGGTATTTTTTAAAATATAGATGAATAAACCCCACCTCATTCAAATTCTGATTTAATTAGTCTAGGGATGGGCCCAGGCATCAGCATTTTTTAAAGAGCATCAGGGAATTCTAAATTCAAGCAGGGTTGAAAATTATTGCTTTTATGGTGAATTGCTTCAACCAAATAATCAGATGAACATCTGACTGAGAACTGTCTAGGATGGCAGCTGCTTCAACTCTGATGAGCATGTGAATCACCTGGAAATCTGACTCTGCTTCAGTAACTTGGGGTGGAGCCTGAGATTCTGCCTTCTTAACAGACTCCCAGGTGTTGCTGATGGTGCCAATAGAAATGGTCTAGACTCTAGGATGAAGCGGAAGGGGTTTGAATGGAAGTATGGAGAAGTCATTTGGAAACACTGGCACCTGTAGAGTAATTCTTGCTGGGACATACTTTCTTGGCAAGAAATCAGACAACACAAGAATGCTAGATAGACAGAGGGTGCAGGGGAAGAGGAGAGAGTTGGGATACAGCAGGGAAGAACAAGCCTTAGGGGCCTGGGAGAGGGAGGACGGGGAGGGAAAGGATGCCACCCAACCACCTCAGAGTAAAGGTCTTGGGCAAGTTATTTAATTTCTTTAAGCCTCATTTTCCAGTATGTCTCAAATACAGTGGCTCACATGTATCAGAACAAATTAAGAGTACTTATCAAACATTAGGATTTGCAGTCTCCAACCTAGTTCAAATGATTAGAAATGGAGGAGGAGGAAGGGTAAGAATCTGCATTTACAGCAAGCACACCAGGTGATTATTATGCACCCTCAAGATGGAGAACTGGAACTTTGATGGTTAGAATAAGATAGCAAGCACCCTGAACACATGAAGTGATCAATAAGTAGTAACCATGGTGATGATGATGGTTATGGTGATAGGGTAAACATCTCTGGTCCAGCCCAGACTCGCAAAACATGGGTTTTATGCATCCTACTCTTTCAGACAAGATCTGGCACATTCAGGGTGGTACTGAGGAAGGAGACCCAGGCATCTAGGATCACCTCCCCCTTGACTTCCACACTACATTTCAATAGAAGAAAAGGCTGGCTGACTGGCACCTCCTAAATCACCATCCTGTAAATAGCAGGCATGGTGTGGGGGAATCTCTCCAGAAGACATTGTTCTTAAACAAGATCAAACCCCCACCCCACTCCTCCATCGACCAAGACCCTTTCATGTGTGATTTCTAAAACTGTAAACCCAAGACCCTTTTGCTTGTAATTTCTAAGGCTGTGAACCTAAGATTCTTTCATGTGTAATATATAGAGTGGAAGCCTATATAAAGGAAGAGCTTCTTTCTGTTAGAGGAGTTTGGTCATTTAGACAAATCGTCACCTGGCTCCCGCCTGTAATAATAATAAACACCTCTTCTTTTCCAGTTCGATGTTTGAGAGGTCTGTTTCTTGTGGCCAGTCCTGCTTCAGTATGGCCGTAGACCATCCTACTCTTTCAAATTGGTCCCTACCAAAGATGTCTGCCAGCTGCTTGCCACAGGAAAAGCGGGGGCACTTCCACATGACTATATTTCTCTTGACTTCTCCAGCTTTCTCAAAAGATTTCTTTTCAAGAGGAACTCATTAAACAATGTGTTTTCAAAGAGCATTTATTATGATGGTGTAAAATCACAGACGATGAGGTGAGTCTCAACTACTTTAGAGGTTTATTTCACCAAGGTTGAGAACATGCATAAGAAAAAGGAACACAAAATCACAAGAACATCTGTGATCTGTGCTTTTTTCCAAAGAGTGTTTGGGGACTTCAGTTTTTAAAGGGGAAAGAGTGGCCATAAGGGAAAGACAGTAAAAAAAAAAGGCAGGAGCAGAAAGATAGATAAAAGAGGCAAGCACCTGCATTCTTCTGAGGCTTTGATCAGCCTTCACTGAATTCACATTTTACTTGTGAAAAGGAGAGGTAGAGGAACAGTCAACTATACATTCCCCATAGCTCTGTGAATCTGCATTTTTACATTAGATAAAGTAAACTTACAGTATAAGAACTGTAAGTTCTTCATGAATTTGTCTCAGGTGAGTGGAGGGGTGAGTCCTACTCCTGTCTTCGTCCCTTACCTATGAGAAGAGAGGCTGTTGATTTACATTGGGTGAAATTCAACAGAACTCTGTTTTAGGGTAAAGATCTTGGGGTCCACAAAAAATTTCCAGGCCCCCAGGGGAGGAAGTGACCTATCTTTGTAGCTCTTATTTAGGAACAAAATGGGAGGTAGTTTTGCGTGATTCAGTTCCCAATCTTAACTTTTCCCTTTGGCACAGTGAGTTTGGGGTTTTGAGATTTCTTTTTACAGTGGAAAGTGTCTACTATATAATATTAATGTTAAACAACAGAATGTTTGATTGATGCAAATTTGGTTTAAAAAGTGCTACAGCGTGAATTTTAAAGGTATTGCTTTGTTTCTACTTGCAGTTTTTAATTTTCTTCCTCTCTGTCAAGAGAAGATCAGGCTCCTTTGTAAAGGGAAGGTTTGTGATGGGGCAGAAAGCAAAGGTTCAGCCTGGCCAACATGGCAAGACCACTCTGCAAAAAAAAAAAAAAAATAACTGGTATGTTGGCACGCATCTGTAGTCCCCATTACTTGGGAGACTGAGGTGGGAGGATTGATTGAACACAGAAAGTCAAGGTTGCAGTGAGCTGTGATTGCATCACTGAATTCCACTCTGGGTGACAGAACAAGACCTTATCTCAAAATAAATAAATAAATAAATAAATAAATAAATAAATAAATAAGCAAAAGTTGCCAGAAAACCACTTCACTTTCTAGCTTTTGTTTTCAAAATTCTAAACCATTGAGACAATTATGTTCCATGCCTCCAGGGAAACTGTCAAGAGCAAGGGAATTGCTCTTGAAGAAAATACTTCCCTCACCCTGATGGAAATATTTTCTCAGAGACTAAAAAGAGATTCCCCTGAGCACTGGGAGAATGAGGTGTGTGGGTCCCCAGGGGCAGATGGGCATATGACCTCCCTGGAGAATCTTCTAATATTTAACCTTTTCTCAACTTCCCCTTGATCCACGAAGGGTGCACTGTGGTTTCCTTCCATCTCCTTTTGCAAATCTTGCGTTGAGTTCTCTAATTTTCCTTTGAAATACAGCATCCATTATCTTGAGGCATGTAAACAAAAAATAACATTCTAAGGCCCCCCAGCTATCTGAATGGACTTCCTCCTCAGCTAGAGCTCTTAAAATTTAACCTGAAAGACTGGTTCAGGTCATGAAGGGACCTGACATACTCATTATACCTCTTTGGCATTAATGTCACCACAGACTTTAAGATTGATAAGAAACATTTTACAGCCTATTCTCTCTGAAGCCTGATAGTTAAAAAGCTTCATCTATATAGTAAAACTTTGGTCTCTACAACCTCTTATCTCAACCCAGACTTTCCTCTCTATTGATCCTGGTCTTCAGACAAACTCATCCAATGTCAACCAGAAAATTTACCTATAGCCTGGAAGCACCCTGCCACTTCAAATTGTCCCGCCTTTCTGGACCAAACCAATGTATTTCTTAAATGTATTTGATTGATGTCTCATGCCTCACTAAAATGTATAAAGACAAGCTGTACCCCAACTGCCTTGGGCACATGTTCTCAGGACCTCGTGAGGGCTGTGACAGGGGCCATGGTCACTCATATTTGGTTTAGAATAAATCTTTTCAAAATATGTTACAGAGTTTGACTTTTTTCCTTGACAGACATCAGCCAAAATGTTAACATCCATATACATATGCGTGGAAGAAAGACTGGAGACCCACCAAGGTGTTTACCACAGATGGTGACATTGTTGGTGATTTAAATGTTTTCTTTATACTTTAAATTTTAATATTTCAACAATGAACAGTAATCAGAAAAAAGTGCTATGTTATTTATTTTTATTGGAGAATTCCCTGAAGTCTAGTTTTAAATGTCTCTCTTCCTCCCTTACCCTATTCTTACAAACTGTAGTGTCTTTTTCTCTGAGATCCCTTCTTAAGCCATGCGTGGACACTCCCCCACAGCATTGTCAGTCATTTCTTTAAAATGACCCTGGCACCTAGCACAGCACCAACAAATCAGAGAAGCCAAGCACATGTTTTCTGAAATGAACCTATCTTGAGAATGCCCAGGATTTTCTTAGTTAATATTATCACCGTTTTAAACTTGTTTACTGTGTAAGTATAGCACCAACCAAATAACAGAGCCACCTGTCCCTTCATGGAAAGGGAGCAACTTATAATATGCTAGTCCCTGGAGTTCCTCAGGAGTAAGGAAATTATCTAAAAGAGTTATTGGTAAACATCCCTATCAACAATTCCCAAATGATAGAAATTTGATCATCAAATATTATCTAGTGCCATCAAAGAAAAAAATTGAAAGTTAATGTCAAACAATTGAAAGTTAATGCCCAATGACAGTTAAAAAAAAAAAACCTGATGCCCACCTAAGTCATTTTAATTTTTAAATTATTTAAAATTTTTTTGTGGATACCTAGTAGGTGTATATATTTATGGGGTATATGAAAGGTTTTAATACAGGCATGCAATGTGAAATAAGCACATCATGAAGAATGGGGTATGCATTCCCTCAAACATTCTTTGAGTTAAAAGCAATCCAATTACATTGTTATTTTAAAATATACAGGAGGTTTTTTTTTGCTTTCATTTTATTTATTTATTTTTTTGAGACAGAGTTTCGCTCTGTCATCCAGTCTAGAGTGCAGAGGCACAATCTTGGCTCACTGCAACCTCTGCCTTCCAGGTTCAAACAATTCACTGCCTCATCCTCCTGAGTATCTGGGATTACAGGCACCCACCACCACACCTGGCTAATTTTTATATTTTTAGTAGAGATGGGGTTTCACCATGTTGGCCAGGCTGGTCTCAAATTCCTCAACTGACCTCAAGTGTCCACCTGCCTCAGCCTCTCAAGGTGCTGGATTTCAGGTGTAAGCCACCATACCCAACTGATATACAGTTATATTATTATTGACTATAGTCACCCTGTTGTGCTATCAAATAGCAAGTCTGATTCATTTTTTCTAATTATTTTTTTGTACCCATTAACCATCCCCACCATCCTCCCCAACCCCCTGCTACCCTTTCCAGCCTGTGGTAACCATCATTCTACTCTCTATGTCCATGAGTTCAATTGTTTTGATTTTTAGACCCCATAAATAAGTGAAGACATGTGATGTTTGTCTTTCTGTGCCTGGCTTATTTCACTTAACATAATGATCTTCAGTTCCATCTGTGTTGTTGCAAATGACTGGATCTCGTTCTTTTTTAAGGCTGAATCGTACTCCATTGTGTATATGTACCGCATTTTCTTTATACATTCATCTGTTTATGGACACTTAGCTGTTGTACACAGTGCTGCAACAGACATAGGAGTGCAGGTATTTCTTTGATATACTGATTTTCCTTTTTTTTTTCCCCCACCCCTCCCTCGATATACTGATTTTCTTTCTTTTGGGTATATACTCAGCTGTGGGGTTTCAGTAGCTAGATCATATGGTAGCTCAGTTTTTAGTTTTTTGAGGAACCTCCAAACTGTTCTCCATAGTGGTTGAACTAGTTTACATCCTGACCAGTGCATGCAAGGATTCCCTTTTCTCCACATCCTCATCAGCATTCATTTTTACCTGTCTTTTGTAAGTCATTTTAACTGGGGTGAGATAATAGCTCATTGTAGTTTTGATATGTATTTCTCTGATCAATGATGTTGAGTACCTTTTTATATACCTGTTTGTCATTTGTATGTCTTCTTTTGAGAAATGTCTATTTAAATCTTTTACCCACTTTTTGATTGAATTATTAGATTTTTTTCCTATAGAGTTATTTGAGCTCCTTAAATATTCTAGTTATTAATTCCTTGTCAGATGGGGAGTTTGCACTCTAGGTGTGGAGATTTGTTTCTGGATTCTAGTCTGTTCCATTGGTCTGTGTGTCTGTTTTTATGCCAGTGGATACCATAGCTCTGTAGTATAATTTGAAGTCAGGTAATGTGATTCCTCTAGTGTTGTTCTTTCTGCTTAGGATAGGTTTGTATATTCTGGGTCTTGTGTGGTTTCATTTAAATTTTAGGATAATTTTTTCTATTTCTGTGAAGAATGTCATTGTTATCTTGATGGGAATTGTATTGAATCCATAGATTGCTTTGGGTAGTATAGATATTTTAATATTGATTATTCCAATCCATGAACATGAAATGTTTTTCTACTTTTTGGTGTCCTCTTCAACTTTCTTCATCGGTATTTCATAGTTTTCATTATAGAAATCTATCTCTTCTTTGGTTATCTTAATTCCTACATGTTTAATTTTATGTGTGGCTATTGTAAATGGGATTATTTAAAAAAATATTTTTTTTCTTTTTTTCTTTTTTCTTTTATTAGAGAAAAGGAGAAAGAAACAAAGGAACAGCAAAAGAAAGAAAAAAAAAGAATGAAGGAGAGAAAGAAAGAGGGAGAGAGAATGGAATTCTTGTTTTATTGCCCAGGCTAGAATGCAGTCTAAAAATGGGTATTAAACACCTCTTTTATGCCAATAATTGTGCTTAACAATGGAGACAGGGAGGAATAGGGGATGAAAATAACAAATAAGCAGCCAACCAATATTTTATTTAAACCTGTGAAATGCTATGCAATTGCTGGGGAGTGATTTACTTCCAATTATGTGGTCACTTT
>CAUYQU010074345.1:0-46494 GCA_963574635.1 Cheracebus regulus
TTGCTCACACCACATCTTTTCACAGTTCCTCTCCCTGTTCCTTTAGCTGGGAGGCTGGGGGCAGGCAGCCAAGTGGGCTAAGAGTGACTGTCACTTCACCTGTTTGTATTATTGAAAGTTGGCTCCATAGAGGACCCCTCCGCTCCCCTCCCCTCCCCTCCCCTCCCCTCCCCTCCTCTGTCCTTTCCCTCCTCCTTCCCAACCCAGCCCCCCTCACCTCCCCCTGCCCCTCCCCCTCCCCTCTCCCCTCCCCCTCTCCCTTCCCCTCCCCCCTTCCTTCCTCCCTCTCCCCTCCTCCCCCTTCCCCTTCCCCCTCCCCTCCTCTCCTCTCAACAGAGTCTTCCTCTGTTCCCCAGACTGGAATACACTTGAACTTGAGTTCAACTGATTCTCCTGCCTCAGTCTCCTGAGTAGCTGGGAATATAGGCCTGTGCCACCATGCCCAGCTAGTTTTTGTATTTTTAGTAGAGACTGGGTTTCACCATGTTGGCCAGGCTGGTCTTGAACTCCTGACCTCAAGTGATCTGCCCGCCTCAGCCTCCCAAAGTGCTGGGATTACAGGCATGAGCCACCGTGCCTGACTAAATTCCATCATTTTCTTCCTGGGTGAGTGAATTTCAATTAAGTGACTTCTCTTTTTCTGAATTTCTCTTTGTTTTCTCCAGGAGCAGTAGCTTCAAGCAGCACATCTCTGAGAACCTGGCACTTAGTGGTATCAGCAAGGCAAAACCCTTGGGACCATTTGGCTCACACCTGCAGATGTCACATTCTATCTTCACCTTTTAGGAAAAGGAGTTTGAAGGACATTTCAGCACCCAGCCCTGCCTGTGGACCCTGTGGACCACAACACAGGTCTGTAGGGGAGTTCTTCGTAGAATTTACCTCTAGAAAGTGTTATCCTTAGTGAGCTTGGCTTGGGTACAAGGAAAGGTTTTCAGAGGATAATAGCAGAAAGTTGGCTGGGCACAGTGGCTCTCGCCTGTAATCCCATCACTTGGGAGGCCGAGGCAGGCGTATCACTTGAGGTCAGGAATTCAAGACCAGCCTGGTCAATTTGGTGAAACCTGTCTCTACTAAAAATACAAAACCGTTAGCCAGGTGCAGTGACACGTGCCTGTAATCCCAGCTACTCAGGAGGCTGAGGCAGGAGAATCACTTGAACCCAGGAGGCGGAGGTTGTGGTGAGCTGAGACTGTCACTGAACTCCAGCTTGGGTGACAGAGCAAGACACTGTCTCAAAAAAGGAGAAAACAAAAAGCAGAAAGTCCTTTTAGTATTCCCAATTTCCACCATTTCTGTTTCCACTTGCCTATGTATCAAGAACTGCATGGGGCGGATCCAGTAGAGACTGGAAGTTAAAATTGCTGAATGACAAAGCAATGTATTTATTTGTTTTTCTAAAGAAATAGAAGCATGGAGGTAGCAGTTCTGGGCTGGCTGGAAGCTTATTCCATTTTCCTATCATCCTTGCTGCATGGTTCTCATCTTAAGGTGCCCCTGATCTCTGAGCCTGAGCTAGCATACACTCCTGAGAACAGGCTGGCTTCAGGGTGAAATATTCTTGGATCTGTTATCTGATTATGTTATTCTTTCATCTCATTTCCCTACTCCTACTTTTCTCTAGCTTTGCTTATCTTTCTCTGTGAAAGGAGACTCTTTTGCCTAATGCTTTTTAAAATTTTCTTTTTCTTTCTTTTTTTTTTCAAGACAGAGCCTCACTCTGTCACCCAGGCTAGAGTGCAATGGTGCCATCTCGGCTCACCACAACCTCTGCCTCCCGGGTTCAAGCGATTCTCCTGCCTCAGTCTCCCGAGTAGCTGGGATTATAGGTGCCTGCCACCACGCCTGGCTAATTTTTGTATTTTTGGTAGAGACAGGATTTCACCATGTTGTCCAGGCTGGTTTTAAACTCCTGACCTCAGGTGATCTGCCAGCCTTGGCTTCTCAAAGTGCTGGGATTACAGGCATGAGCTACTGCGCCCAGCCTTAAAAATTTTTGTAGGTACTTAGTAGGTATATATGTTGATGGGGTACATGAAGTATTTTGGTACAGACATACAATGCATAATAATCACATCAGGGTAAAGGCAGTATCCATCCCTTCAAGAATTTATCCTTCCTTTGTGTTACAAACAAATCAGTTATGCTCTTTGTCGTTTAAAGATGTAGAAAAAGTTATTGTTGACTGTAGTCACCCAGTTGTGCTGTCAAATAGTAGGTCTTATTCATTTTATTTAAGTGTGTGTGTGTGTGTGTGTGTGTGTGTGTGTGTGTTTTGAGACAGAGTTTCACTCTTGTCGTCCAGGCTGGAGTGTAATGGTGTGATCTCGGCTCACCACAATCTCCGCCTCCCGGGTTCAAGTGATTCTCCTGCGTCGCCTCCTGAGTAGCTGAGATTACAGGCATGCACCACCACGTCCGGCTAATTTTGTATTTTCAGTAGAAAAGGGGTTTCTTCTTGCTGGTCAGGCTGGTCTGGAACTCCCAACCTCAGGTGATCCACCTGCCAAAGTGTTGGGATTACAGGAGGTCACATTGTGAGCCACCATGCCCGGCCTATTTAACTATATTTTTATACTCATGAACCCCTTCAACACGCACCCCCAACTAGCCTTCCGAGTCTCTGCTAACTATCCTTCTACTCTCTTTCCATGAGTTCAGTTGTTTTAATTTTTAGCTCTCACAAATAAGTGAGAATATGCAAAGCTTGTCTTTCAGTGCCTGGCTTATTTCACTTAACATAATGACCTCCAGTTTATCCATGTTGTTCCAAATACCAGGATCTCACTCTTTTTTATGGCTTAATAGTATTCGATTATGTATAGGTACCACATTTTCTTTATCCGTTTGTCTGTTGATGGCCATTTAGGTTGCTTCCACATCTTGGCTATTGTCAGTAATACTGCGATAAACAAAAAAGTGTAGCTATCTCTTCCACATGCTGATTTCTTTTCTTTTGGGTATATATCTGGCAATGGAATTACTGGATCCTATGGTAGATCAATTTTTAATTTTGAGGAACCTCCAAACTCCTCTCCATAGTGATTGTACTGATTTACATTCCCATGAGAAGGGGGTGAGGGTTTCTTTTTCTCCACATCCTGGCCAGCATTTGTAGTTGCCTATAGCCTAACTCTGGAGCTCTGTGGATTTTATGGTCAGAGTGCTCTTCATGTTGCAGCAGTCTCCCTAACCCTATTGTAAGTGTCCTCCTTTTCCTTGGGGAATAGTCTCTTGCCCCCATTGCAGGCCTGCTGTCCAACACACACTGCGCAATAATCCTTTTGAACAAAAGTCTCTTTTTCCTAAGTCCAGATTTGGTTTTCCCTTGACAGACCCTAAGTCCTGGGGACACTGGGCAGCACCTGAGGACCTGAGTAAACAAGAAGGCTGGACGCAGATTTTCTCCTGGACACTGTGGCCAGGTAAAGCTGAGTCAGTGCTCTCCCATGCTGGTGATGCTCTCTTGTGAATCTTCTCTCTCTTAAGGACCCCAGAAACTGTGAAGGCAGGTTGCCGTCGGGACCCTGAATAGCCTCTACAGTTATAAACAGCAATAACCACCGAGCCAAAGTGCCACAGAGCTGCTGTTGCAGGGGATTAAAGGGTTTCTTCTCAAAATGCTGGGGAAACTCTGGGTTAAGCAAAATCAAACAGGTTTATTTCTTGCAGGGTTTTTCAGAGATGCTTTATGAAACCCTCAAGAATAGCATAGAGGACACATGGTTTCCCCCAATTGTTTGACCACCGAACACGTGTATTTGTCAAACCCCTGGAAATATCACGTGGAACAGTTTGGGAAACACAGTTCTAAAGCTTTTTTATATCTCCTTCTGCAATTGCCTAATGTACTTAGTGTGGATGACAAGGTCTGCCTTGGGAGCAGGGGAGATGGAGACTTTGGGGCTGGCGGTCAAGGCGGCAAATGGCATCAGACACATTGTCAGGCGTTCTCTCTCTCTAAGTGGGAGGTGTGCTAAGTAGCCTCTCCCCTTGAGGAAACTCAGTAAATGGGTCAGATTTCCCAATGGGAAGGTGCTGTGTTTAAGACACATTTGGTTTACAGCAGCTCTGGCTGTGACCTTGGCTTTCCAGTTTGCAAGTCATGTCACCAGGGTATCTGACTAATGCGTAGTTGTGAATTTTTCATGGCAAGGCGTGTATTTGTGCTATCGGCCTCCTGGGCAAGGGAAAAAGCATGGCATGTCAAGAGCAACATAAATTGTGAGGTAAATCTTTATTCCCTCCAGACCACCCTGTGAAGTCTTGTTATTCGTCTCCCTCTCAACCGTTCGTTCATTTACAAACATTTATTGAGCAACTGCCATTTCTAAGTACTGTGGGGGATACAAGGGTGTATAAACCAACATGGTGACATTGGTTTTCCAGCAGCAGGTGTGAACATGAGAGGAGGGGAAGAAAAGCTCTGAGAGGGGATCCCTCCTTGGAGTGAGTATTCAGGTATCTGGGGCCTGAATTGAACATGTGGATCTTGCAAACACAAGTCATTTAAGTCCTGTAACACTCACCTCTAGGGTCATGCTGAGGGGTCAAAGGGCAGGTGTCCTGTTGGGGTCAAATCTCAGTGATGTGACCTTCAGTAAGTCTCCTAAAGCTTTAAGACTAAACCCCTGATCTGTAAAAGGCAGATGTTGAAATACATGATTCTTAAAGTTTCTTTGGCTTCAAAATACATATGCTGGAAACAGTAGTTCTCAGCAAACTGACACAAGAACAGAAAACCAAACACCACATGTTCTCACTCATAAGTGGGTGTTGAATAATGAGAACACATGGACACAGGGAGGGGACCATCACACACTGGGGCCTATTGGGGGATGGGGGACTAGGGGAGGGATAGCAGGGGGTGGGTGAATAGGGGAGGGATAGCATTAGGAAAAATACCTAATGTAGATGACGGGGTGATGGTTGCAGCAAACCACCATGGCACGTGTATACCTATGTAACAAACCTGCATGTTCTGCACATGTACCCCAGAACTTAAAGTATAATAAAAAATAATAATATAATTTAGAGATAGAGACACACATATATAGTTTGCTCTTTTTTTTTTTTTTTTTTTTTTCCCCTTTGAGACAGAGTCTTGCTGTGTCTCCCAGGCTGGAGTTCAGTGGCATGATCTCAGCTCACTGCAACCTCTGTCTCCTGAGTTCAAGCCATTCTCACGCCTCAGCCTCCAGAGTAGCTGGGACTACAGGTGCGCGCCACCACCCCTGGCTAATTTTTTGTATTTTTAGTAGAGACGAGGTTTCACCATGCTGGCTAGGCTGGTCTGGAACTCCTGACCTCAAATGATCTGCCTGCCTTGGCCTCCCAAAGTGCTGGGATTACAGGCATGAGCCACTGCACCCAGCCTCCAGTTGACTCCCATTGTTGGTTGAACAATGCAGGAAGGAGTTGGGGGCATGGGAGCCCCAAGCAGTCAAAAACATTTGAACCCTTTCACCCCCGCCCAAAACTGTACTAATAGCCTACTGATACGATTTGGGTCTGTGTCCTTGTGCAGATTTTATGTCCAAAGGTAATCTCCAATGTTGGAGGTGGGGTCTGGTGGGAAGTGACTGGCTCATGGGGCATGTCTCCTGTTTGGTGCCATTCTCCTGAGAGGGAGTGACTTGTCCTGACATGCGGTTGGTTATAAGTGTGTGGCACCTCTGCCTTCTCTCTCGCCATCCTGCTCTGGACATGTAGGAAGCACCTGCTTCCCCTTCCCCTTCCAGCATGATTGTAAGTTTCCTGAGGCTCTCACAAGTCATGCTTCTTGTACAGCCTGCAGAACTATGAGCCAATTAAACCTCTTTTCTTTATGAATTACCCAGTCTCAGGTAATTCTTTATAGCAGTGCAAGAACGGACTAATACACCCACTGTTGACTGTAAGCCTTACCAATAACATCAGTGTAAAGGTAAATACACCAGGCCAGGAGGCCAGGCACAGTGGCTGACGCCTGTAATCCCAGCACTTCAGGAGGCCAAGGCAGGTGGATCATCTGAGATCAGGAGTTTGAGACCAGCCTGGCCAACACGGTAAAACCCTGTCTCTACAAAAATACAAAAAATTAGCCAGGTTTGGTGGCATGTGCCTGTAATCCCAGCTACTCAGGAGGCTGAGGGAGCAGAATCAGTTGAACCCAGGAGGCAGAGGTTGCAGTGAGCTGAGATCACACCACTGCACTCCAGCCTGAGTGACAAAGAGAGACTCCAACTCAAAAAAAGATAATTACACTAGTATCTGCAAATATTTTATGCCTTCACAACATACCTTTTATTTTTATTTTGATATTTTTAGGCTATGCGTTTGTCTGCAAGTTTTTTCAAATTGTTGCATGTTTCCAAAAAATTATCTAAAACAATTTGTGTGTAAGTGGGCCTGCATAGTTCAAATCTTTGTTATTGAATGGTTGATTGTACATATGCATGTACATGTACATATACATTCATGTGTTTGTGTGTGTATATATATATATATATATATATATGCATATATATATTTACACATCAACATAGAAGAGGGCAAGATTGCTTCTAGTCAGAATGTGGAGGTAAGGCTTGGAGTTGTTGAAAAACGAGCCTTTGCATGAGCTTCAAAAGAGGCCTGAATGTGTCTACAGCCATACACAACACCTTGAACATGCCTGATCTTGTCTGATCTCAGAAGCTAAGCAGGATCAGTCTGGTTAGTACCTGGAAGGGAAAGAGGCCTGAGTATTGGATTTATAGGGTGGGAATGCTAGGATAGTACCACTCAGGGCAAAATGCAGTCAAAGGCCCTGGGGCAGGGAGGAAGAGGGTGCAGGGACAGCCAGGACATCTGGTGGCTAGAGCTGAGCATGGGTGTTGGAGTACAGTGGAGGAAGGCCCCTGGAGTCGGGGGCTGGATCATAGAGGGCTTCGACTTCACAGCAGCAGAGGAGATTCCTGTCCTGCTCATGGGCACTAGCCTTACCCTCTCTCTGCCTCCTGAGGCTGACTCTGCAGGAATCACTTTTCTCTTTCTCCTTGCATATATGTCCCTGGCAGTCTGCAGGTTCCCCTCCTCTTGAGGGAGTTCTTCAGAGCCCTCCCCATCCTACCCTGCACATCCTGTGTCTCATTCTCAGTTGATTCCCTGCAGAGTGCCGATTGCTGTTGACAATGACATATTCACGTCTTTCTCCAGCATCTGTTTGTCGTCTGGGTCCTTGGGAATGGAGGCACCATGAGGCAGCGGCGGTGCCTGACTGATCTACTTTAGTGTTCCCAGTGACTGCTCCATGCCCACTAAATGCTCTGGTTGGATGAATGAATGAATGGGCTGGAATGCCCTCAATAAATATTGTTTGAATGAATGAATGAATGAGGTGGGATATGGTCAGTAGATAGTATTTGAATGAATGAATGAATGAATGAATTAGCTGAAATACACTCAGTAAATATTATTTGAATCAATAAGTGAGCTGGGACATGCTTAATAAATACTATTTATTTAGTATATATAAATACTATTTATTAAGCATATCCCAGCTCACTCCTTCATAGATTCAAACAATATTTATTTACTGGATGAGGTGGAATATGCCCAGTAGATAGTGTTTGAATGAATGAATGAGCTCAAATACATTCAATATTGTTTAAAGAAATGAATGAATGATTTGGAATTCACACTATTGTAGAACCACAGAGGAAACTGTGACTCTCTATTTCTTCAATGTGCAGAGCCTATATTATTCAGTTTAATATCTTCCCCAGTGTCTGCCAAACCTCCAACATGTATACATAAACATAAACCAAAAACTTAAAAACTATTTTTTAATGAAGTGAAGATGTGTGATTCTCCCTGCTTTGTGAGCTTTGGTGAACAGGGTCCCCTTTCTTGATGACCAGGAAGTGGGGTGGTGTAACCAGTTGCAAACACCGAGCTTTCAGTCCTGTAAGAGCCACTGACCCCCATAGAAGGACCCTCAGTATCTTCCCTGGCACTAGCCTCCTAAGGGTTCTTACACTCAAATCTTCCTCCCCAAGTCTGATGCTTACTCTGAGTCTTGATAATGGGCACCATGATCTTCTAGTAAGCAGGAAGCTGAAGTTTCTTGCCTGGAGCTGCCTTTTAGTATGTGGTTCATGATCCCCTTCTCTGCTCCTCCTCCTTCCTGCAAAGGCTGCACCTGGGCCCGGGAGCGCCTGGTTGCAGCCCTCAGGCGTTGCTCAGAGCTGAGCTGGAGAAGCAGTTTGCTCCCTGGAGCCGCCTGTCAACATCTCTGATTCAACCTGTGTGTGAAATCTCTGGAAACAAAGGCCAAGTTGAGGCAAATGTTGCCCCATTAACAAACATTGACAAAATGCTCCATACTGTGGCTTTCATCAAATAAATGTTTATTTACATTTTATTTATTTATTTATTTATTTTTGAGACAGAGTCTCACTCTGTCGCCCAGGCTGGAGTGCACTGGCATGATCTCGGCTCACCGCAACCTCCTCCCCCTAGTTTCAAGTAATTCGCCTGCCTCAGCCTCCTGAGTAGCAGAGATTACAGATGTCCACCACTGTGCCAGCCTAATTTTTGTATTTTTGGTAGAGACAGTGTTTCACCATGTTGGCCAGGCTGGTCTCGAACTCCTGAACTCGTGATCTGCCACCTCGGCCTATCGAAGTGCTGGGATTACAGGTGTGAGCCATAGTGCCTGACATAAGTATTTATTTTTTTTATCAGAGGATAAATGCTGGCCTCTAGATGAAGGCCATGCCAAAAATAGTGGCCCCAGTTCAGACCCTTGTGCTACAAAGTAGTAATTGGTATAGGAGATTCCTATACTATTAATAATCACAATAGAGTTAAGTGATGTTAATATAAACCCTTTTGAGTTTACACAACGCATTTTTAAAAATACTATCTCATTAAAGTCATAGTTGATTCCTGGAATAATATTTTATTGCTATCACAAGAAAATTGGGACTCAGATAGTAACGTGCCCAGTGTCATTTGGCCAGTGAACAGCAGAGGATGGAATCAAGCCCATGGTCTCAAAATTTTCATGCATTTAGAAACACCTTAATGTGTTCCTTTTAGAGTCCTGATACCTTTTCCTAGGGGCACTGCATGGAAAAGATTGAGCGATAGACAGGTAGAGCTGAGAAGACATAATAACTTGCATCAGGTAAGACTTGTTAGAGGATTTTCTTTTTCTTTTTCTTTGGAGGCAGAGTCTTGCCCTCTTGCCTAGGCTGGAGTGCAATGGTGCTGCTATATCAGCCCACTGCAACCTCTGCCTCTCAAGTTTAAGAGATTCTCCTGCCTCAGTCTACCGAGTAGCTGGGACTACAGGCGCCCACCACCATGCCCGGCTAATTTTTTGTATCTTTAGTAGAGACAGGGTTTCACCTGTTGGCCAGGCTGGTCTCAAACTCCTGACCTCGTGATCCACCTGCCTTGCCCTTCTAACGTGCTGGGATTACAGGTATGAGCCACCATGCCCAGCCTAGAATTTTCTTAAGAAAGAACAGGAAGAAAGAACCAGGCTGTAGGAGACAGATTGCCACTTCTATACAGAGGAAAAGTGAATTATTGAGGGGCCCTGTTTATGATCACTTAATTTCATCATCATCCTGAGAACCACAGAATTGCAAATTCTGCAAATTATTATCATTCCTCATAAGAATAAACTAAGGCCTGAGATAGTGACAAACCTTGTGGAAGATGATCCGCCATCAGTACCATCTCACACTCCTTTGAAATGTGACTTTGCCCCGCTTTCCATTAAGAGGTGAAGTCTGTTTTCTCTCCCCTTGAATCTGGAATGGTCCTATGATTTACTTGGTTGGCTTGGTGGTTCATCACTGTAACCACAGCACTTTAAGAGGCAGAGGTGGGAGGATTGCTTGAGGCCAGAAGTCCAAGACTAGCTTGGGTAAGATAGCAAGACTCTGTCTCTACAAAAAAAAAAAAAAAAAAAGAAAGAAAGAAAATTTAGCCAGGCATGGTGGCACATACCTGGAGCCCCAGTTACTGAGAGGCTGAGGCAAGACGATTGCTTGAGTCAGGAGTTCGTGGCTGCAGAGAGCTATGATTGCACCACTGCACTCCAGCCTGGGTGATAGAGTGAGATCCTGTCTCAAAAGAAAACAATTAATGAGAAAGAAATATGGAAATGACACTGAGAACTCTCAAAGCTAGATCTTAAAACCAGGCTTTGTGGTTTTATCTTCATTGTTCTGGGACACTGAGGTCACCATGCTGTGAGAAAGCCCAGTCTTGGGAGACAAGAAACCACAAAGAGCACAGAGGCACCCCAGCCAGCAGCCAACAAGAACTACCAACTGTATGAGTGAAGCATCTTTTGATCTTAGACCTTCCAGCCAGCCAGTCCTGCAGTGGATGCACCCACACGAGTGAGGGAACCCAGGAGAAATCAGCAAAGGTATGACACAAGCAAGCTCATTGTGATTCTGTGATATCATGAAGAATCATGAGAAAGAATAAATGACTAGAGTTTTAAGCCCCTATGTTTGGGACAATCGCTAACTGAAAGACAAATGGGCTGCTGCCGCAACCAAAATTGACAATATATAGTGCTGCTCTGGAATCTGTTCAACTTCTCTCAGTTTACTATACTGTCGAGGGGCAACCGGATTCAAATGCCAGGTTCAGATGGAAACTGATTTTTGAAGACACTCTGGAAGACGTGCAGCTGATGATGTTCTAAACAATGGCTATGAATTAACTAGCTTTGACCACTGCATGCCAGGGACTGAAGGCGTCTGAGTACTCCAGGCATATATTTTCCTTTTAAAGTTGGAAGTCACTTGGTGTCCATGAAAGGAAAAGGCAGCATTGTCAAGACTTTGGTGGGAACCATTTTCCTGGGGTCTCATGCCCAACTGAGATCGTCTTCTGGCTTCAGAAGCAAGTCTTCATACGCTGCAGGGAACTTCCCAGGCAGGAAGCCCTCAGCGGTGAGGGCAGCCTCTGCCTGCAGGTGAATGAGCTCCTCCCTGTGCACCCGCCCTGACCACCCACGGCCATCCCATTTAAAGATTCCCGTGGGTGAAGACTGTAGCATGGGTACTGTTAGTGGAGGCTGGAGAAGTGGTTGGAGGCTGGAGAATCCATGCTACATAGCAGAGGAAGGGTTACCTTGGGGAGAGAAAATGGTCACCTTGGGAGAGAGAAAATATACCTTGTGCACTTGAAAGGCTGGTTAAGAAAGTTTTGACTGCAGTGTTGAAAGAGTCAAGTTGCTTTAATCAATTAATTATATCTGCATATGATAAGATATAGGAAGAGAGAGAGAAACTAAGAAATAAAATATTTTGTTTTAAAGCAGAATTTACAGAAGATATAGAAGGCCTAGCATACGCTAGGTTGAAAATAAAATTGTTAACACTTCATCCCTAGTGTGTTAAAAGATTCTCAAACTAAGACATGGCCTTAGGATAGGACCAAATCAAGGGAGTGGCTGTAAGACAGTTTGTTCAGAGTTCAGAAAAATTTCAGACAGTGCCTACTATAAAAGGCTGGTGAGAATCTTAAGGGCCTTGCCTTAAGCACCTTCACCTTCACCCACAGCACCTAGAAAGACCTAGTACAGAAATAATTGTGGGTGTAGCTTGTGGGGCATGAAGTCAACTGCAGTTAGATTCATAGGATGGGCATGAGGTTCTGAAGATGGTTGTATTGGTTGCTGTTAGTGAAATGGGATACAAACTACGTTTTCTTCTATAAAACAACTATTACAAATTGCTAATATATACTCAGTGTTTACCGTATGGCAGGCCCTATGCTGAGGATTTGATATAGATCAACTCACTTGATAAAGAAGGGGCAAAGTCACATTTCAAAGGAGGGTGTGAGATGGTACCAATGGCAGATCAGTGTCCACAAGGTTTGTCCCTACCTCAGGCCTTAGTTTACTCTCATGTTGAATGAGAATAATTTGCAGAATACTAAATTCTGTGGTTCTCAGAATGATGATGAAATTAAGTGATCATAAACAGGGCCACTGAGCTCATAGGCTCAGCCCTATGCTGAGGATTTGATATAGATCAACTCATTTCTGTTTTATACTTGTGGAAACTGGGGCTCAGAGAAGTGTCTTCTCAGTGGCACGCAGGTGCGGGGCAGCAGCCTCTAACATGAGCCCAGAGTCTTCTGAGTTGAGAGCCTGCAGAGTGGCAGCCCCAGGATCTGTGCCCAGTGTCTGGGTTCAGAGCCTGAACATAAAGCCACTCTGCTGTGCAGCCTCTCTGGCAGTCTACACAGCAGACTCATTAGTTCCCCATGATGATTGCTTGGCTCTGACTGAAATTCAATTCCACTAACCGCAAGTGGAGAAAAGTTAGGATTCACCTCACCCGGCAGCCAACAGTGATGAATCCCTCCTGGTCTCCCGTGTGCAGTTGTCCCCTTCACTGTTGGGCGCCCTCCAACTCTTGATGCAAATTCCAGGCAGCCTTTTTCCTTCTGGCTTCCATGAGCATCTGGAAGAGAAGACTCTGGGCTTGTTTACAGCCCCTTGTTTAGACCTGTTAACTGTCTTCTTGCTGTAACCAGACCCTACCAATAATAGTTGTGTGGGATTCAAATGGTGTGAAAGACCTCGGATGTCTGTGAGGATAATTTGTCCCTTTGAAATTACACTCTCTGTCACCCTCAGGGCTTCTGCATCAAAATGTGTCTCTCTGGTTTTTTTTTTTTTTTGTCCCCTCTTTCCATACTGAGACAGCACTACTTGCTTGTTTCTTTTTCTTTCTTTTTTTTTTCCTTTCCCTCAGGAATAGAAACCTGAATTGCTTTGTATAGAAAACCAAATTACTGAATTATGAAAAAAAGAAAAAAGATCTATTACTCCTTCAGAATGAAGATAAATATACAGCTTGTGGTGTAATGCATCAATTTGAGTAGTAAATACAGAAAACAGAAATGATATTTATATAGAGGAAAGGAATGAAGATACCACATCACCACAGAGAATAATAAAGATGAAGAAGGCGGGTGGGATTGCAGAACTGATAAAGTTAAACTCACAGGCAATGTGGTTCTACTCAGGCACGTGGGGGACTGGAGGGCTACGTGATAGACGTGGAGAGCTTTGGAGTTTGTGGTTCTGCTCAGCACCATTGGCCACTTGGTTGCTTCAGTGTGTGGGAATTACCTCTGGAAAACTCATTTCCTGGAACAAAGTGCTGCCTGCAATTTTTTTAAAAAGCAAATAACAATAGCTATCACTTTTCCAGCACTAATGACGTAGATTGAATGTAATCTTCATGACAATGACATGAAGTGGTTACTGTTACTGTCATTACTGTCTTATTGATGGAAACATGCATGGAGAAGTGAAGCAACTTGTCCAAAGCCACACAGCAAATAAGTAACAGAAGCTAGATTCAAGGCAGGTGGTCTGATACCATGGTTAGTTCCCTTAACCACAGTGCTGTACTGACTCTCCTCACTCCTGAAAAGGTTAAGGGGTCTATTTCTAGCTTATTATACGTAGGTGCTTAGTAGAGACATAAAAGGGACATCTCCATGTGTGTAGGTGGGGTGGGAACCCTGAATCCACAGGCAAGTGATCAAGTGATGGGAAAGGGATCCTGAGAGTCATTGCAACCAACTTCTTCAACTTCTCCCAGTTTGCCATATTGTCTAGGGGTGACTGGGTTCAAATGCCAGGTTCAGATAAACTGATTTTTTAAGACACTCTGGAAGACCTGCAGCTGATGATGTTCTAAACAATGGCTATGAATCAACCAGCTCTGACTACTCCATGCCAGGGACTGAAGGCATCTGAGTACTCCAGGCATATTTTGTCCTTTTTTTTTTTTTTGAGATGGAGTTTTGCTCTTGTTGCCCAGGCTGGAGTGCAATGGTGCAATCTTGGCTCACCGTAATTTCTGCCTCCCGGGTCCAAGCGATTCTCCTGCCTCAGCCTCCTGCCTCGCTGGGATTACAGGCATGCACCACCACGCCTGGCTCATTTTGTGTTTTTAGTAGAGACAAGGTTTCACCATGTTGGTCACGCTGGTCTTGAACTCCTGACCTCGTGGTCCACCTGCCTCGGCCTCTCAAAGTGCTAGGATTACAGATGTGAGCCACCACACATAGCCCATTTGTTCCTTTTAAAGTTGGGAGTCACTTGGTATCCATGAAAGGACAGGCAGCATTGTCAGGACTTTTGGGGGAACCATTTTCCTGGGGTCTCAGGCCCAACTGAGATTGTCTTCTGGCTTCAGAAGCAAGTCTTCACACACACAGAGAACTTCCCAGGCAGGAAGCCCTCAGGAGCGAGGGCAGCCTCTGCCTGCAGGTGAATGGCCTCCTCCCTGTGCACCCGCCCTGACCACCCACAGTCATCCCATTTAAGACTCTTCTGCCTTGACTTTCAAACCTGTCCAACCCCACATATCCACTTTTTCTGCCCTGATGTTTTACATCAGTTTCACGTCGAAGTCTTGCTAGAAATCTTGGATACCTGCCTTGTCTCCTCCCATCCATACGTGGGGATGACACCAGCTTGTTCAAGCTCAGCTCAGCCTACGAAATGGTTGGAACTTCTTTCCTCCCATCCCAACTTCTTCCCTCTCTGGGTGGAGCCTCTGAGAGCTCTGGCCAACCGTTTCCAGATGTCATATTTCATCTTTTTGAGCCTCCTTGCTCCCTGTCAATGGAACTATCCTATACTGCATCCCCTTAGGAAGACATACCTGTGCCTTCCAAGTGGACAATTTCTAAAGAAAATCAGAAAATATCTTGTGATAGGGTAGACGTCAGGAATAATGCTCCAGTGGCCTTCTGAATCCATTGTGGGTTTGTGTCCCGTGCCTCATCTACCTCATGGGTAGGAGTATTGAGCCTGATGGGAAAAGTAGGTGTCAGAATTTCTTTTCTTTCTTTCTTTTTATTTATTTATTTTTTTGAGATGGAGTCTTGCTCTGTCACCAGGCTAGAGTGCAGTGGCATGATCTCGGCTCACTGCAATCTCCACCTCCCAGGTTCAAGCGATTCTCCTGCCTCAGCCTCCTGAGTAGCTGGGACTACAGGCACGTACCACCACGCCCAAGTAATTTTTGTATTTTTGGTAGGGACAGGGTTTCACCATGTTAGCCAGGATGGTCTCAATCTCTCGACCTCGTGATCCGCCCACCTCGGCCTCCCAAAGTGCTGGGATTACGGGCGTGAGCCCCCAAGCCCGGCACAGAATTTCTTATCTTTTATTCATTCACACATTACTCATACAACTAAGGAACAGTTCTTGTATTCAGTGATCTCCTGAGTTTGGGGTCACGTACCTATCTTCCTTGCCAGATTATGAACTTCTTGAAGGGTGGGATTATGACTTCACCTCTCTGCAGTGTATCTTGCTCTTAGGAGATGTCAATATATATATTTTTTTAGAGATAGGGTCTTGCTGTGTTGCCAGGCTGGAGTGCAGTGCTGCAATCACGGCTCACTGCAGCCTTGAACTCCCGGGCTCAGGTGATCCTCCCGCTCAGGCTCCCTAACAGGACAGCTGTCCTATCTGCTCCCACCCTTACACGAGGATGACACCAGATTGATCAAGCTCAGGTCAATCTGTGAAATGGGCAGAACTGCTTGCCTCGCATTCCGTCTCCTTCCCTGTCTGGATGGTGCCTCCTGGAGGTCTCCTGGCCACCCACCTGCTTGCCTCACAGGTCCCACCTGGGACTGCAGGAGTGCAACACCATGCCCAGCTACCTTTTAAAATTTTTTGTAGAGATGGGGTCTCCCTATGGTGTTCAGCCTGATCTCTAATTCCTGCTCAAACATGCCTCCCCTCCAGGGCTCCCAAAGCACTGGGATTACAAGCATGGGCCACTGCACCTAGCCTCAATAATAATAAATTAATGTTGAATTTCCATAAACTTGTGAAATACAATCCAGCATCGAGAATGTAGCATGTTCATGCCAGCCAAGAGCAGCAGGTGATATATAGATTCCCTTTTGAGGGAAAGGAGGGACTTCGTAGGGCAGAATGGTCAGGACTGGCTCTAGAAAGGAAGCCGGAGATGAACATATCCCTGACAGAAGAAGGGAATGCAATGGAAGGGGAGGGCATGACTCCAGACAGGAGGAACTGTGCTACTAAAAAGAGAGAGGAAGGCTCTTGTGCACCAGCTGAGTTATGATGGTGTGCTCTGACCAGACCAGTTGGGCTGTAGCAGGATCAAGAGGGATTGCTGGAGATATGTTTGAATACAGGCATACCTTGATTCATTGCATAACTTTATTGCACTTTGCAGATACTGCACTTTTTACAAATTGAAGGTTTGTCACCTCTCTGATTTCCTTGAGCAGTGATTTGTAGTTCTCCTTGAAGAGGTCCTTCACATCCCTTGTAAGTTGCATTCCTAGGTATTTTATTCTGTTTGTAGCAATTGTGAATGTTGAGTTCACTCATGATTTGGCTCTCTGCTTGTCTATTGTTGGTGTATAGGGATGCCTGTAATTTTTGCACATTGATTTTGTATCTTGAGTCTTTGCTGAAGTTGCTTATCAGCTCATGAAGCTTTTGGGCTGAGACAATGGGGTTTTCTAGATATAGGATCATGTCATCTGCAAACAGAGACAGTTTGACTTCCTCTCCTCTTATTTGAATAAGCTTTATTTCTTTGTCTTGCCGGATTGCCCTGGCCAGAACTTCCAATACTACGCTGAATAGGAGTGGAGAGAGGGCATCCTTGCCTCGTGCCGGTTTTCAAGGGCAATGCTTCCACATACTAGCTGTGGGTTTGTCATAAATGGCTGTTAATATTTTTAGGTATGTTCCATCAGTACCTACTTTATTGAGAGTTTTTAACAGGAAAGGATGCTGAATTTTATCAAAGGCCTCTTCTGAGTCTATTGAGATAATCATGAGGTTTTTGTCTTTGGTTCTATTTATGTGATGAATTATGTTTATGGGGATATGGATGGAGCTGGAAGCCATATCCTCAGCAAACTAACAAAGGAATAGAAAACAAAACACATGTTCTCACTTATAAGTGGGAGCTGAACAGTGAGATCACATGGACACAGAGAGGGGAACGACACACACTGGGGCCTGTTGGGGGTAAGGTTGGGGGATGGAGAGCATCAGGAAAAATAGCTAATGCATGCTGGGGTTAATACCTAGGCTTTGGGTTGGTAGGTACAGCAAACCACCATGGTACACATGTACCTATGTAACAAACCTGCACATCCTGCACATGTATCCTGGAACCTGCACTTTGGGAGGCTGAGGTGGGCGAATCACGAGATCAGAAGTTTGAGACCAGCCTGGTCAACATAGTGAAAGCCCATCTCTTCTAAAAATACAAAAAATAGCCGATGTGGTGGCAGGTGCCTGTAATCCCAGCTACTCGGAAGGCTGAGGGAGGAGAATCGCTTGAACTCTTCTGCCTCAGTGGAGGTTGCAGTGAGCCAAGATCATGCCACTGCACTCCAGCCCAGATGACAGTGCGAGATTCTGTCAAAAAAAAGTTTCTCATCACTCTGCATGAAGCAAGCCTACCAGCACTATTTTTCCAACATCGTACGCTCACTTTCTGTCTCCGTGGCACATTGCAGTAATCCTGGCAATATTTCAAGCTTTTTCATTATTATTATCTCTGTGATGACGATCTATGACAAGTTATCTTTGATGTTACATCATAACTGTTTGGGGGCACTATGAACCGTGCCCATGTAAAACGATGAACTTAATTGATCAATGCCGTGTTTCTTCCGACTTCCCCACTGACCAGCTGCTTCCCCGTCTCTATCCCTCTCTTTGCGCCTTCCTATTCCCTGAGACAAAACAGTATTGATATTAGGCTCATTAATTCACACAATGCTGCTAAGTGTTCAAGTGAAAAGACACGTGGCAGATCTCTCTCTTTAAATCAAAAGCTAGAAATGATTCAGCTTGGTGAGGAAGGCATGTTGAAAGCTGATTTAGGCTGAAAGCTAGGCCTCTTGTGCCAAACAGCCAGGTTGTGAACGCGAAGGGAAAGTTCTTGAAAGAAATTAGACATGCTACTCCAGTGAACACACATGTGATAAGAAAGTGGAGCAGCTTTGTTGCTGACATGGAGGAATTTTTAGTGGACAGAACAGAAGATTTAAGCAGTCACAGCATTTCCTTAAGTCAAAGCCTAATCTAGAGCAAGGGCCTAACTCTCCTCAATGCTCTGAAGGCAGGGAGATGTGAAGAAGCTACAGAAGAAAAACTGGAAGCTAGAAGAGATTGGTTCATGAGGCTTAAGGAAAGAAACTGTCTCCATAACATAAAAGTATGAGACTGAAGCAGCAAATGCTGTTGGAGAAGCCGCAGCAAGTTATCCAGATCTAGCTAAGATCACTGATGAAAGTAGCTACACTCTGGCCGGGCACCAGTGGTTCACGCCTGTAATCCCAGCACTTTGGGAGGCCGAGGCGGGAGATCACCTGAGGTCAGGAGTTCGAGACCAGCCTGGCCAACATGGAGAAACCTCTGCTAAAAATACAAACTAGCCGGGTGTGGTGGCAGGCACCTGTAATCCCAGCTACTCGGGAGGCTGAGGCAGGAGAATCGCTTGAACCCGGGAGGTGGAGGTTGTGGTGAGCCGAGATCATGCCATTGCACTCCAGCCTGGGCAACAAGAGCGAAACTCTATCTCAAAAAAAAGAAAAGCAAGTGGCCACACTCAACAATATATTTTCACTGTAGACAAAACAGTCTCATATCAGAAGATGCCATCTAGGCATCTTCTTTTCTAGCTAGAAAACAGTCAGTGCATGGCTGTAAAGCTTCAAAGGACAGGTTGAATGTCTTGTGAGAGGTTAATGCAGCTTGTCACTCAATCGAAGGCCATGCTCATTTGCCATTCCAAAAGTTCTAGGGCCCTTAGAAATCATGCTAAATGTGCTCTGCCTGTGCTCTATAAATGGAACAGCAAAGCTGGAATGACAACATGTCTGTTTACAAGATGGTTTGTCGAATATTTTAAGCCCACTGTTAGATTCCACAGCTCAGAAAAAAAGATCGGTTTTTCCCAAAGGTTCCTACTCATTGACAATGCACCTGGTCACCCAAGAGCTCTGATGGAGATGTATGAGGAGATGAATGTTCTTTTCATGCCTTCTAACACAATCTCCATTTTGCTACCCATGGATCAAGGAGTAATATCAACTTTCACGTCTTATTATTTAAGAAATGCTTTTCATAAGGCTGTAGCTGCCATAGATTGAGTCCTCTGGTGAATCTGGGCAAAGTCAATTCAAAACCTTCTGTAAAGGATTCACCCACCTAGATGCCATTAAGAACATTTATGATTCATGGGAGGAGGTTGAAATGTCAGTCTTAACAGGAGTGTAGAAGAAGTGGCTTCCAACCCTCATGGATGACTTGGGTTCAGGGCTTCAGTGGAGGAAGGAGCTGCAGATGTGGTAGAAGTAGCAGGAGAACTGGAATTGTAATGCAGCCTGCAGGTGGGACTGAATCGCTGCAATCTCAGGATCACACATGAACAGAAGAGGAGCTGCTTCTTACTGATGAGCAAAGAAAGTGGTTTCTTGAGATGGAATCCATTCCTGGTGAAGATGCTGTGAACATTGTTGAAATGGCAACAAAGCAGCCAGCCTCAGTGGCTCATGCCTGTAATCCCAGTACATTGAGAGGCTGAGGCGAGTGGATCATTTGAGGTCAGGAGTTTGCAACCAGCCTGGCCAACGTGGTGAAACCCTGACTCTACTAAAAATACAAAAATTAGCCAGGTGTGGTGGCGTGGGCCTATAATACCAGCTACTCAGGAGGCTGAGGCAGGAGAATTGCTTGAACCTGGGGGATGGAGGTTGCAGTGAGCCGAGATCACACCACTGCACTCCAGCCTGGATGACAGAGTGAGACTCTGTCTCAAAAAGAAAAAAAAAGGAAATGGTAACAGAGGATTTAGAATATTGCATAAACCTATAAACTTGGTTGATAAAACAGAAACAGGGCTTGAGAATATTTACTTAACATTTTGAAAAAAAGTTCTACTATGGGTAAAATGCTATCAAACAGCCCTGCATGGTATAGAGAAATTTTTTTGTGTGAAAGGAAGAGTCGGATGTGGCAAATCTCACTATTGTTTTATTTAAGAAATTGCCATAGCGACTCCAACTTTCAGCAGCCACCACCCTGATCAGTCAGCAGCCATCAACATCAAGGCAAGACCCTCCACCAGCAACAAGATTACAACTCACAGAAGGCTCTGATGATCGTTAGCATTTTTTAGCAATAAAGTACTTTTTAATTAAGGTATGTAAATTTTTTAGACATAATGCTATTGCACACTTAATGGGCTACAACAGAGTATAAACATAATTTCTATATGCTGAGAAACTAAAAAAATTGTCTGACTCACTTTGTAGCAATAGTTGTTTTATTACAGTGGTCTGGAACTGAACCTGCAGTATTTCCCAGGTATGCCTGTAGAGAGTTTAAGGCTAGATTTATTTGTTTGTTTGTTTGTTTGTTTATTTATTTGGAGATGGAGTCTTGCTCTGTCACCCAGGCTGGAGTGCAGTGACATGATCTTGGTTCACCGCGACCTCTGCCTCCCTGGTTTAAGCGATTCTCCTGCCTCAGTCTCCCAAGTAGCTGGGATTACAGGCATGCGCCACCATGCCCAGCTAATTTTTATATTTTAGTAGAGACAGGGTTTCACTGTGTTGGCCAGGCTGGTCTCGAACTCTTGGCCTCAAGTGATCCACTTGCTTGGGCCTCCCAAAGTGCTGGGATTACAGGTATGAGCCACCGCGCCTGGCCAGACATGCACATTTTCTACCTTCAGCTTTGCAAGAGCAGAGATGGTATTTTATGTAAAGAAGGAGGAGCCTTCGACATGGCTGATTTGACACTGATATAGTGATGCCTGTGGCTTTTAATGAATCCCCTGGGGATTGGAGAGAGACATCATTGATGATGGTCAGATTTCTAAATCTCGCCTATCCCTGATGATCAAAATAGCTTTATTATTTATTTATTTATTCAAAATAGCTTTATTATTTATTTATTTATTCAAATTTTTATTTTTGGTTCTGGGGCACATGTGCAGATGTGCAGGTTTGTTACATAGGTAAATGTGTGCCATAGTGGTTTGCTGCACCTATTAACCCATCACCTAGGTATTAAGCCCAGCATGCATTAGCTATTTTTCCTGATGGTCTTCCTCCCCGCTCCCCACCCGCTAATAGGCCCCATTGTGTGTTGCCTTCCCTGCGTCCATGAGCTCTCATTGTTAAGCTCTCTCTTATAAGTGAGAACACGCGATATTTCATTTTCTGTTCCTGTATTAGTTTGCTGAGGATAATGGCTTCCAGCTTCATCCACGTCCCTGCAAAGGACATGATCTAATTCCTTTTTATAGCTGCATAGTATTTCATGGTGTACATGTACCACATTTTCTTTATCCAGTCTATCATGGATGGATATTTGGGTTGATGCCATGTCTTTGCTCAAATAGCTTTATTTTAACTGAGCGTAAGTGTTCTAAGCACTGTGCTTATCAACCCTTGGGATATTTGGCCCTTCCAAATTTCATGTTGAAATTTTATCTCCAGTGTTGGAGGTGTAGCCTGGTGGAAGGTGTTTGGGTCATGGGGTGGATCCTTCAAGGAAGCCTTGGTGTCCTCCTCTGGGTAATGACTGAGCTCTACTTCTGTTAGTTTCATGAGAGGTGATTGTTGAAAAGAGCATGGCACCCCTCCCTCTCTCTTTCCTTCTCTCTCACTTTGTGATGTCTCTGCTCCCCTTCCCTTTCTGCCATGAGTAAAAGCCTCCTGAAGCCCTCACTGGAAGCCCATGTGGGTGCCATGCTTCTGGTACAGACAGCCTGCAGACCTGGGAGCCAAATAAACCTTTTCTTTTTCTTTGTTGTTTGAGACAGGGTCTCACTCTGTCACTCAAGCTGGAGGGCAATGGTGTGATTACAGTTCACTGCAGCCTCAACCTCACAGGCTCAAGGGGTCCTCCCATCTCAGCCTCAGCCTCATGAGTAGCTGGGATTACAGGTGTGCACCATCACACCTGACTAATTTTTGTGTTTTTTGTAGAGATGGGGTTTTGCCATGTTGCCTAGGCTGGTCTCGAACTCCTGACCTCATGCAGTCCTCCTGCCTTGGCTTTCCAAAGTGCTGGGATCACAGGAGTGAGCCACTGGCGCCCGGCCTAAACCTCTTTTCTTTGTAAATTACCCAGGGTCAGGTATTTTACCATGGCAATGCAAACAGACTCAGACATGTGCTAAGCACTTGATATGTATTATATTTATTCCTCCTGATCTCTCAATGGGCCTGTGAGGAAGATATATTCTTAACCCTACTTTATATAAGAGAAACAGGCTCAATGATACAAGGTTGGTAAACGGCAAAGGCTGCACTTGAACTCAGATCTCACAGTGAGTCAGGCTCTGACCCCATCCACCCCTGACCAACACACTCCTCTGTAGTGCCCCTTCCCGACTCACTCAGCTCCTCTTCCCCTCCCTGCCCCATCCCATTCCTGGGTCTGGAGGTAGTTCTGGGAAGCTTGTGAGATCCATAGGGATGGGATAGAACTGAGATGCTTGCTGAGAATAACTGGCAGGCACAGAATGGAGAAAAAATAAGCAAGCAGGCTGGGACATGTGGCTCACACCTGTAATCCCAGCACTGTGGGAGGCCAAGGCATGTGGATCACCTGAGGTCGGGAGTTTGAGACCAGCCTGGCCAATATGGTGAACAATTTCTACCAAAAATACCAAAATTAGCCAGATGTGGTGGTGGCTGCCTGTAATCCCAGCTACTTGGGAAGCTGAGGCATGAGAATCATTTGAACCCAGGGGACAGAGTTTGCAGTGAACCGAGATGGCGCCTCTGCACTCCAGCCTGGGTGACAAGAGCAAAATTCCTTTTTAAAAAAACAAAAGAAGAAGAAAGAAAAAATAAGCAAATAAAAATCTTGTAATTTTAATGACTTCTTGTTAAATCTGCATCAAATTGTCATCAAGACAAAATCGTAGAATGAAAATAGCGTGTCTGCATTGATGTAAGTGTGACTTCCATAGAATGCATTGTGGAAGAGGCTCATAAATATTTGCCAAATGAATTATTGCTTCCTTACCTTTTTCTATTATGAAGTGAATAGATCCCTATGTGCCTGAAGAGCTGTGTAATTTTAATAAAGCACCAATTAAAATACAATATGAAAATTGGAAGGAGCTTTAGAAACCTAGTTCAACCATCTTGTTTTGTTTTATTTTATTTATTTTTAGAAACAGGGTTTTGCTCTGCCATCCAGGCTGGAGTACAGTGGCACAATCACAGCTCACTGCAGCCTCAAACACCTGGGCTCAAGTGCTCCTTCTACCTCAGTCTAAGAAAGTACTGGGAGGATCGGGCTGGGTGGCTCATGCCCTGTAATCCTAGCATTTTGGGAGGCCGAGGCGAGTGGATCACCTGAGATCAGGAGTTTCAAGACCAGCCTGGCCAACATGGTGAAACCTAGTCTCTACTAAACAAAACAAAACAAAACTTAGCTGGGCACGGTGGCACATGCCTGTAATCCTAGCTACTTGGGAGGCTGAGACAGGAGAATCACTTGAACTGGGGAGGCAAAGGTTGCAGTGAGCTGAGATCACACCACTGTACTCCAGCCTGGGCACCAGAGTGAGGCTCTGTCTAAAAAGTTAAATAAATAAATAATAAGTGCTGGGATTACAGGCCCATCTCATTTTATAGATTAAAATCCAGAGAGTATTGCAGAACTCATTGTTAGCAGTCTGGGAACAGGTAGCAGTTGAGATGCCCTCATTCCTTTCTGACGTTTCTGGACAGGCAGGTGGTGGAGGGATTGTTTGGGGTCAGTCAGTGGCTGGCATACAGGAAGGAGGAGCCAACAGATTCTTTTTCTTCTTCTGGGTTTTCAAGCACCGCAGCCACCCTCGCAAATTGCCTCTTGGAATGATGTATTTTTGCATATGGTGACTTGTATGTCAATAGCAAGTTGTTTCCATCATGCCAGTGCCAGAGAAATTGACGATCTCATCAGTAATGTGTTTAGAACCTGCCTCTGGTGCCAGCAAAACCCTTTTTATACTTGGGCTTACTATTCAGCTGTCCAAATACAGTATGATTAATCCAGCCTGCTAGGGAGAAGAGAGAGGGCTTGAACTCTACGAAGTGACAACAGTTAGGAAAATTGTTATGTTACAATGCCAATGATTTCCCTATAATATTCAAATATGAATTGAGCTGTAGACTGGTCCCTACTGACAGAGGCACAATTATGCCCAGCCAACCTTGGAATTCCATAGAGATCCTGCTGTGAAGCCCTGTTCTAGAAGTGTTGCAGCATCTTTTATTTTTCCTTCCTTCCTTCCTTCCTTTCTTCCTTCCTTCCTTCCTTCCTTCTTTCCTTCCTTCCTTCCTTCCATTTTCTTTTCTTTTTGACAGGGTATCCTTCCATCATCCAGGCTGGAGTGCAGTGGTGCTGTCATGACTCACTGCAGCCTCAAATTCCTGACCTCAAGCAATCCTCCCATCTCAGCCTCCCAAGTAGCTGAGACTACAGGCGTGCAACACCATGCCCAGCTGTTTTTTTAATTTCTTGTAGAGATGGGGTCTCACTGTGTTGCCCAGGCTGGTCTTGAACTCTTGGGCTCAAACAGTTCTCCAACCTCAACCTCCCAAAGAGCTGAGATTACAGGCGTGGGCCACTGTGCCCAGTCGGTGGCTTATTTTACCAGCAGAGAGGACTATGTATGACCTTCCTGAAAAATTTTCCTGTGACCCAGAATTTAAAGTCTTACCAGTACCAGGCATAACATTAAACCCTGAAGTTATGAGAAGCGATTCCATGCCACAGGCAGAAATCAAACCTCTTTCATTGCTTTTGTCAGTCCTTGGGGTCTGAAAGTGAGTCATTCTTTAAGAACTTAGAAATGAGGGAAATAAGGATGCCTTCTGAGTATTAAACTTTAATATGGATACATAATAGATCAGAGTGGAAATACTGCAAAGTCATCTTAAAGAGACAGTAAGAATAGACAGCCTTCTTAGTATAACTACTCACATAGTCAAAGACGTTGGCAATCAGGAGAAACTATGGAAATCTAGGTCCAATCATGCAGGGAGATGGAGCTTGAACCAAAGATGTTGTTTTTGTTTTTGTCTTAGCATCATGCATCTGTAGGACAGGGATTGACAAGAGTTTTCCAAAGCTTCTGCTAAGCAGCAGGAGCTGGGCATGGTGGCTCGTGCCTATAATCGCAGCACTTTGAGAGGCCGAGGCAGGTGGATCACTTACAGTCAGGAGATCAAGACCAGCATGGCCAACATAGTCAGGTCTCTACTAAAAATACAAAAATTAGCCAGATATGGTGGTACATGCCTGTAATCCCAGCTACTTGGGAGGCTGAGGCACGAGAATCACCTGAACCCAGGAGGTGGAGGTTGCAATGAGCTGTGATGACACCACTGTACTCCAGCCTGGGCAACAGAGCAAGACTCTGTCTCAAATAAATAAATAAATACATAAATAAATGAAGAAGCAGCAGGCATTCAGGGCATTTACAGGGATTCAGTGTTCCTTTAGATTTTGGTTGAACATTTCATGCGTTTGTTTCTGCAGTTTTATGCTGTATCTGTAAAATATTAAAGCCCCTACATTCCTTAGTGAGTACCAGAAGTTTAAGAGTTGGGAAGGAGAAAAGGACATTAGCGATAATTATTATAAATAATATTTGGCTGTTTCTTTCCAGATTATAGATTTTTCCTAATCCCCGAGGGAGGCGGTACAGGACAATAATTATTACCATATACCCTGGAGTCGTTCTGTCTGATTTCTGATTCTGATTCTAGTTTCATGATCTTAGCCATGTTACTTAGCTCCTCTGTGCCTCAGTTTACTCAGAAGCAGTGTGAATATGGTAATAGTTCCTCTCTCATGGGGTTGCTGTAAGGATGCCTTTTTAAGTGCTTATGACAGAGCCTGATCCTTAGAAAGCAATCTGGCTGGGCGCAGTGGCCCATGCCTGTAACCCCAGCACTTCTGGAGGCCAAAGCGGATGGATCACTTGAGGTCAGGAGTTCAAGACCAGCCTGGCCAACATGGTGAAACCCCGTCTCTGTTAAAAATACAAAAATTAGCTGGTTGTGGTGGTAGGTGCCTGTAGTCCCAGCTACTAGGGAGACTGAGACAGGAGAATCGCTTGAACCCGGGAGGCAGAGGTTGCAGTGAGCAGAGATGGTACCATTGCACTCCAGCCTGTGTGATAGGGTGAGACTCCATCTAAAAATAAAAGCAGCCTGCAAACATTGTTAGTTTTGTGGTAGCAGTTGCAGTCACATCCCTTTCTTTTTATCACATTAAAAATGTTGACAGTGAGATATTTCTAACCTAGGTTGGCCTCTATCAGGAGCTGTCTAGTTACTGTTGAGATTTTAAGAGGTTTTTGTCCTTGTGAGCACTTCCCAGTATCAGATGAAGAACTTTAGGCAGATATGGTATTTGTCATTAATTGCAGGAGCTTGAGCACTTCCTCAAAATGAGTCAGGATCAGCCAGGCATGGTGGATCATGCCTGTAATCCCAGCACTTCGGAAAGCCAAGGCTGGTGGATGTCCTGAGGTCAGAAGTTCGAGACTAGCCTGGCTATCATGGTGAAACTCCGTCTCTACTAAAAATACAAATATTAGCTGGGTGTGGTGGTGCATACCTGTAGTCCCAGCTACTTGGGAGGCTGAGGGAGGAGAATTGCTTGAACCTGGGAATCAGATGTTGCAGTAAGCTGAGATTGCATCGTTGCACTCCAGCTGGGCAACAAGAGTGAAACTTCATCTCAAAAAAACAAAAGGGTCAAGATCCATATTAAAGTAGAGAACATTCATTGTTTCTGACTTAGAATTTATTCTCTTCTCTTCTTTTGAAAACAGAAACTGGAATTTTCATTGGGAACTTACTAAACATGCAAATTCTTAGACCCCATCCCAGTTCTACTGGGCCTGAAATTCTGGGGATGGAGGTGGCTAGCGATCTTTACATTTCAGCAACGTTTTCCGTGTCATTCTGCATACAGACAGAGTCTTAGAACCACTGATCTGGGATCATGCTACTTGTGAATGTTGGTCTTACCCGTTGATTCATTCTTGTCATTCCCAACTACAACATAGTTGAGAAGCCAGGACATATAATATTGCTTTAAGAATGTAATTTTCTGCAAACCTGGCTGCTAAAACTGCCTGTTGTAATCTGAGATCAGTTTTATTTAGTAGCTACTGAAACAACCTACTGTGACCGACTCTAATTTTACCAACACTGTCACTGATCAGTCAGAGCTTAGCCAACCCCCCAAAACCTTACCAATATCAATGCATTTTCTCAAAAAATAATGTGTGTGCGTGTATAAAACATTTCTCTTTTTAAAATAAAATCGCCAACCTTTGCTTTGTGCTTCTGACATACCAAAGGCCACCTGGTCTGTGTGTATGCCCCAAATTGCAATTCTTTCTTCAGTGTTCAATTCAGAGATTCATTGCTGCATTTTTATTTTGACTTTGACGAACTCAAAGTGTAACTGCCAGACCAGCAGCTCAATCATAACCTTGGAACTTGCTAAGAGTGCAGAATCTCAGGCCGCTTTTCCCACCCTCCGAATAACTATTTGCTTTTTTTTTTTTTTTTTTTTTTTTTTTTGTGGAGTCTTTAGTCTGTCACCCAGGCTGGAGTGTGTAGTGGCGCCATCTCGGCTTACTGCAACCTCCGCCTCACAGGCTCAACTGATTCTTGTGCCTCAGCCTCCCAAGTAGCTGGGACTACAGGTGCACGCCACCACACTGGGTAATTTTTTGTATTTTTAGCACAAAAAAATGAGGTTTCACTGTTGACCAGACTGGTCTCGAACTCTGGACCTCAACTAATTTACTCACCCTGGCCTCCCAAAATGATGGGCAAAGAATGAGTTACTGCCCTCTGCCAAGAATATGCATTTTTAACAAGACCCCCGGGTAATTGACAGGGATATTCACATTTGAAAACACTGAGCTAGGGTACCTGTTCTCAAACTTGGCCTATAGAGCTTTAAATATCACTGATGTCTGGGACCCTCTCTTAGGGATTCCTATTTGACTGATGGATCTGGGGAGCAGCCTCAGTTTCGGGGAATTCTTTTTTAAGCTCCCCAGTTACCTCTAATACGTAGCAAAGTTTGAGAGCCATTCAACGGGGGTGTTGACCTAGGGCAGTATTTCTGCAAGTGTGGTCCCTGGTGTAGCAAGCACAGGCCTCCCTGGGGGAATGTGTTAGCAATGTAAATTCGGCTCCACCCCAAACCTAATGAATCAGAAACTCTGGGGCTGGGACCCAACAATGTGTAATACTAATGCAGGCCTGAGCCTGAGAACCGTGAGCCAGGGCCTGGGGACCCTTTTTGTATAGCTGGCTGGGGATGGTGATGGGGAAGATCTTGAGGCTCCCTGATGGTCAATTTGCCAGGGATGGATGGATTTCCCAGGAAGCAGGACTTTGATTGCTAAAACCAGGATAGTCTTGAGCAAACTGGGATGGTTGGTGTATTTGTCAGGGTTCTCTAGAGGGACAGAACTAATGGAATATATATATATATATATATATATGGGGGAGTTTATTAAGTATTAACTCACAGGATCGCAAGGTCACACAATAGGCCATCTGCAGGCTGAAGAGCAAGGAGAGCGAGTCCGAGTCCCAAAACTGAAGAACTTGGAGGCGGACGTTCTAGGGCAGGAAGCGTCCAGCATGGGAGAAAGATATAGGCTGGGAGGCTAGGCCAGTCTCTCCTGCATTTTTCTGCCTGCTTATATTGTAGCGAGGCTGGCAGCTGATTAGATCATCCCCACCCAGGTTAAGGGTGGGTCTGCCTTTCTCAGCCCTCTGTCTCAAATGTTAATCTCTTTTGGGCAACACCCTCACAGACACACCCAGGGTCAATAATTTGTATCCTTCCATCCAATCAAGTTGACACTCAGTATTAGCCATCACAGTTGGTCAATCTAAGTCATGGAAGTCTCCATTTTTATGGAAGTGGCACAGATCCCATTTCATTGGCCAAAATTCAGTCGTATGGCTGCAACTTTAGTACAAAGGGGGCTGACAAATGTGACCTAATTGTATGTCCAAGAGGAAGAGGAAAGTGCTTTGGTGAGGAGCTAACTGGTCTTTGTCATAGCTCCTAATCACTCCATAATGATCTCATCCTTTAAGTATGCACAGAGGCTGCAAACATCTAAAGACTTCTCTACAAAGTGCTTGTTCGGAAAGAGCACATTCTTGTTCTCTGGGGACGCAATGCTTGCTGCTGACTTTTCTCTGTCAGTTCTCTGATTGTGACATCAGCATCTGGCGTTAGCAGTTGAACAGCAAGAAAAAAAAAATCCCCAAGTCTTCCCCAGCAAGTCTGTTCCCTTGTTGCAGGAGGTCTGCAGCTGGGATGTGATGGAGCGAGCATATGGCTTTAGGGAGGCCCATTTGGCTCACTTAGCAGAGTTCCGTGGCCTGTGAATGTTCAACACATTTTAACATTAAAGTCGTCAGGCAGCTGGCCTGATGCCTGCCTCCCTGCGCTGACTGGCTCTGAGGGCTGGCTATGCAGAAACGGAGGCATGGGGCAGATGATCTCCAGCGAGGCTGATGGACAGAAACGGAGCAAGGGGCTTTCTCAGTGCATCACCCACTCCAGCGCATCTCAGTTCAGGCTTTCTGCAAATGTCACGTCATTTGCTGAGGAAGGAGGTTGCACTCCTCTGAATAGGAGGAGAACCAGCCCCCTTCGGTCAGGGGGCTTCTTTGAGTCAGAAAATTAGGACACATATCTGACAAAGTCTTGGCCTTTAATAAGGGAGAAAAGACAAACTCTGGAATACATTTGAGCAGGATTTGCAGATGGAAATACAGTTGGGTTTCTCTGCTTGGCAAGTTTTTAGTAAGGGCCATTTTTTTGTCCCTAGATAGACTCTCCCAGTATCCTGATCTTTCTGACCTGTGGACAGAGAGGCATCGTGTGTGTGGTAGACGGAGAACTCTGAGTGAGGACTTAGATGATATGAGCTCCAGCTCTACCCTCTGCCTCTTGCAAGTGCAACTCCGGCTGCACAGGGGCTGCTTGAGCCATTTGAGCTATCAGGGCTTAGGGCTAGTGAGGAAGAGACGGGGCATGGAAAGAGAGAGAGGTCAGATGCCCGGCAGCATACAGGGAAGCCAGAGCCCTAGGAATTCACAAGTTTAGAGGTGTCAGCACAGAGCAGGTAGCAGTGTGTCATCTGAAGTGCAAGGGCCAGGAAGATGGGGGAGCTGGAAGTTTTTGACAGAAGTGGATGACCTGAGAACATTCCATGCTCATGAAGATGGCATCTTTTGAGGGACAGTAAACCCTAGCTGGAGAGACGAACTTTAATCTTCCCTGAAATGATCTTTCTCTTAGGTATTTTAGGTAAAGTACTTCTCTTTTCTCAAATGTTAAACAAAGACAAATATTTTCTCTTTCTCTTTTCCTTCTTTCTTACTGTATTAGTTTCCTATAGGCACTATAACAAATTTATACAAACTTGGTGGCTTTAAACAACACAAATTTAAGGCCAGATGCAGTGGCTCATGCCTGTAATCCCAGCAGTTTGGGAGGCTGAGGTGGGAGGATCCCTGATGTCAGGAGTTCCAGACCAACTTGGCCAACATGGAGAAACTCCACCTCTACTAAACATATCAAAATTAGCTGGGTGTGGTGGCTCCCAACTGAGGCACGAGAATCGCTTGAACTCAGGAGATGGAGGTTGCAGTGAACTGACACCATGTCAGTGCACTCTAGTCTGGATGACAAAGTGAGACTTTGTCTCAAAAAAGAAAAAAAAACCTCACAAGTTAATTTTCTTATGGGTATAGAGGCCAGAATTCTGCAGTGAATCTCACTGGGATGAAGTTAAAGTGTTGGCAAGGCTGGTTCCTCCCAAAGTTCTTACTTTTATTTCTTCATTTTTAAGATTGTAGAGACGGGATCTCACTATGTTGCCCAGGCTGGTCTTAAATCCTTGCAGTCCTTCTGCCACGGTCTTCCAAGGTGCTAGGATTATAAGCGTGAGCCAGCATGCTCATTCTCTTTCCAGAGTCTTAAGGGGAGAATCCATGTCCTTGCCTTTTTAGCTTCTGGAAGTTACCAGCATTCCTGGGCTCAGGACCCCTTCCTCCAATTACCCCAATCTCTTGCTTCTATCTTCACACCGCCTACTTCCTCCTTTGACTTTCTTGTCCCCTTCTTGTAAGGATCTTGTCATCATGTTGGACCCACCCATAAAGTTCTGGATAATCTCCTCGTCTTAAGATTCTTAACTTAATCCTATCTTCACAGCCTTCATATCTTCCCACCCTTTGTATCTTCACAGCCTTCATATCTTCCCACCCTTCATATCTTCACACGCTTCATATCTTCCCATCCTTCATATCTTCCCATACTTCATATCTTCACACCTTTCATATCTTCACACCCTTCATATCTTCCTAGCCTTCATATCTTCACACCCTTCATATGTTTACACCCTTCCTATCTTCCCATCCTTCATATCTTCACACCCTTCATAACATCCCATCATCCATATCTTGATATCCTTCATATGTTCACATGCTTCATATCTTCACACCCTTCATATCTTCCCATCCTTCATATCTTCACACCCTTCATATCTTCACACCCTTCATATCTTCCCATCCTTCATATCTTCACACCCTTCATAACATCCCATCATCCATATCTTGATATCCTTCATATCTTCACACCCTTCCTATCTTCCCATCCTTCATATCTTCACACCCTTTATATCTTTCCATTCTTCATATCTTCCCATCCTTCATATCTTCACATCTTTTATATCTTCACACCCTTCCTATCTTCCCACTCTTCATATCTTCACACCCTTCATATCTTCCCATCCTTCATATCTTCACACCCTTCATATGTTTACACCCTTCCTATCTTCCCATCCTTCATATCTTCACACCCTTCATATGTTTACACCCTTCCTATCTTCCCATCCTTCATATCTTCACACCCTTCATAACATCCCATCATCCATATCTTCATATCCTTCATATCTTCACACACTTCATATCTTCCCATCATTGATATCTTCACATCCTTCATATCTTCACACCCTTCCTATCTTCCCAGACTTCATATCTTCCCATCCTTCATATCTTCCCATCCTTCATATCTTCACACCCTTTATATCTTACCATCCTTCATATCTTCCTACCCTTCATATCTTCCTACGCTTCATATCTTATCACCCTTCATATCTTTACATCCTTCATATCTTCCCATCCTTCATATCTTCACACCCTTCATATCCTCCCATCCATCATGTCTTCATACCCTTCATATCTTCCCATCCTTCATGTCTTCACACCCTTCCTATCTTCCCATCCTTCATATCTTCCCACCCTTCATATCTTCACACCCTTCATATCTTCACATCCTTCATATCTTCACACCCTTCATATCTTTCCATCATACATTCTGGGAATTTGAATATGGATATCTTTGGAGGGCTGTTCATTATTAAGCCTGCTACACCATCCTTCTTTATTTTTACCATTCAGAAATACTTACTGAGGACTTTAAAATGTATCATGTCCCATGACTGATGCTGAAAATATATTGATGAGCAGAAACAGACATGATCTTTGCCACATGAACCCAGCTTACACTCTATTGGGGAAGATGACAAGAATCAAATAGTCACACGGGTAAACATAAAGTTACATGACCACGGTAATGAATATAGGTCTACGAAACAGCAATAAGGTGCTTTGCCTGATCTAGTTTAGGGAGAGGAGTGAAGACAGGAATGCAGTAATCTAGAGCTGGTCTGGGAGAAGGTGGTCTTGAGACAAGCATTGTTCAGAAGAGTACAAATACCTAGGTGGGAGTAGGGGCTGTGGGAGAATGAACTAGTTACTTCCAAGCTCATGACATTAACCAACAAATAAGGGAACCTAGAAGTCACATTTAGTGTAGGCACAATTTGAATGCCAAGTCCAGTAGATGTGGTGGGTAGATCCCAGGAATGGGTACTCATCAGACAGAACCGATGTAATGGAGATTCTGAAGCTATGATTGAGAGACTAAGAGACTCAGGTACAATCTAATAGCTGTGTTTAAATATCTAAAGGGTTGTTGCTACAGACTAAATGTTTTTAATTTTTAATTTTAACTTTATTTTTTTGAGGTAGTCTCACTCTGTCGCTCAGGCTGGAGTGCAGTGGCATGATCTTAGCTCACTGCAAACTTTATGTCTCAGGTTCAAGTGATTCTCTTGCCTCAGCTTCCTGAGTGGCTGGGATTACAGGTACCCGCCACCATGCCTGGCTAATTTTTGTATTTTTAGTAGAAATGGGGTTTTACCATGTTGGCCAAGCTGGTCTCAAACTCCTGACCTCAGGTGATGGGTCTGCCTTGGCCTCCCAAAGTGCTGAGATTACAGTGTGAGCCACCCCAACCAGCCAGACTGAATGTTTTTAATCTCTGCAAAATGTATGTTGAAACCTAATCTCCAGTGTGGTATTTGGAGATGGGCCCTTTGGGAGGTGATTAGGTTAGAAAGGTAGAGCCCTTATGAACGGGAATTGTGCCCATATGAAAGTGTTCCAGATGAGCTTGTTTTCCTCTTCCATCATGCAAGAACACATGGAGGGCAACATCTATGAGGAATAGGCCCTCACTAGACATCAGGTCTGGTGGTGTCTTGATCTTGGACTTCACAGCCACCAGAACCATAAGCAGTAGATTTCTACTGTTTACAAACTACCTGATCTAAGATATTTTGTTTTAGCAGCCCAAATGCACAAAACCAAACAAAGCATAAGATTTTAGGCCAAAAGAAAGAAGAACATTAAGACAAAATAGAGCTATCTAATAATATGATGCTTTGGGGGAAAGTCTTCAGAGAAAAACCAGACCATCCATCAGAGTTATTTACTCAGGTAATTGGGATTGTACTGCATTCCAAGCACTGTTGAGGATGTAGAGGTGAGGAAGACATGATCCTTGTCCTTTGTACGTGATTTTGGAAGTCAAACAAGACCTATTGTTACTGGACAGGGGTCTGGATTCAGACCCCAAGACAGGTTTCTTGGATCTCATGCAAGAAATAATTCAAGGTGAGTCCACAGAGTAAAATGAAAGCAAGTTTATTAAGAAAGTGGAGGAATAAAAGAATGGCTACTCCATAGACAGAGCAGCCCCAAGAGCTGCTGGTTGCCCATTTCTATGTTATTTTTTGGATGATGTGCTAAACAAGGAGCAAATTATTCACGCCTCCCCTTTTTAGATCATCTAGGGTCACTTCCTGACGTTGCCATGGCATTTGTAAACTGTCACGGTGCTGGTGGGAGTGCAGCAGTGAGGACGACCCGAGGTCACTGTTGTTACCATCTTGATTTTGGTGTGTTTTAGGCAGCTTCTTTACTGCAAACTGTTTTATCAGCAAGGTCTTTATGACCTGTATCTTGTGCTGACCTCCTATCTCATCCTGTGACTTAGAATGCCTAGATAGCTGAGAATACAGCCCCGGTAGGTTTCAGACTCATTTTACCCAGCCCCTATTCAAGATGGAGTTGCTCTGGTTCAAATGCCTCTAACACTATGGCCACAATAATGATGGAACATTTTATTTTATTTAAGAAGGATTCAGACAAGATGATCTGAGGCTCCAGAGGAGGGGCAATCATGTTAGCTTGACTTGGGGATCAGGATAGGCCAATGAATAAACCAATGATATACCAATGAGGGTATCAAGTTGAGCCTGGAGCACTGGGAGAAGCTTGAGAATTGGCATTTTATGGCAGAAAGCAGGTCCACAAAGGCCTGCAGGTGGGAAGGTACACAGGGTATGTTCAGCACACTGTGAATCATCCTCTATAGCCAAGAACCAGAAAAACAAACGAAGGTGACACAGAGAGGGACTGTCATAACCTACCTTATGGCCCCATTCTCCCATGCCAGTGTTCTGGAAACAACTGCCTTCGCAGAGTTAAGTCATCCTAGCAACATGGAATGAGCAACGGCAAAGTTGTGTTAAGTCTTCTCCAAGAGACAGTATGTCTCCCAGGCCAGATTAAAGCTTGATGGATTGTGTCGGCATATCTAAATCAAGCGTTGCCCATGAGCCAGTCACGGAAGCATGACGGGTTAGTCATTGAGCAAATGCTGGCAGTGCTACAGGCAAAATTCCACGGGGAGAGACCTTGATGGGGAGACGAGAAGGATCTGTGTTAATGTCAGGGAGAGCCTTGTTGGGAAGGTGACTGCTCATGCCATGGAAACCCGATGCCCAAAAACATACTGATCCTAAAACAAGCTCCCCTTGATTCCGCAGCCGTGCTCCAAAGATTCTGCTGATGGGTTCAATTTCCTGGCAGTTTTCAAACAGGGAAATAGTGTTCAGGCTTTTAAAAATGTCTCATCAGCTAGAAGGTTACTCTGGTTTTTTTGCATGTCAGCTTTTTAGATGAATTTCATCAGAATGAATCTGTTTCTTGGAGTCAATAATTTGTGGTCAGAGGGAGTCTCTGGGTGGTAACACCAACATGCTGTGAATTCATCAAGGCTCCGTCACTTTTTTGGGCCTGTTGGTGGCTACCTGGATGAACTTTTGTTCATGGTGGCAACCTGCTCTCATGGCCTTCTCTGCCAGCTATTTGCTTATTTGCTCTTAGACCCATGATCTGCGCTTCTCTTACTCTGTCCTGTGAACACAATCACATTTTCCAGCCATCCCTGGACAGCTGGCTTCTGGCTGGACATAGCCAGCAGGAGATGGTAGGGCAGAGAAGTCTTGGTGGCTAATACTGTTCTTCCAGGACTTGGCTACCTGTCCTCACCACCACAGGTGCACTGTAACTCCAGCTTCTGTCCATGTACCTAGTTTCTAGGTCCAAGCAACTCAGACTCTTCTCTCTGTCTCTGCAAACCTGGGGCAGGGGGTGGGAGTGTAGGGGTCAGGGAATAGTTATTTCCTGCTGCGTTAATCTCTCCGTTGTCTCATTGTCCCCTCTTAGATGTCTCGGATCTTTCATCCCCTTTGTAACAAATCTCCTGTGTAAAACTCCCTCTTTTTTTTTTTTTTTTTTCTTGTTGAGATGGATTCTCATTCTGTCATCCAGGCTGGAGTGCAGTGGCATGATCTTGGCTCACTGCAACCTCCGCCTCCTGGGTTCAAGCGATTCTCCTGCCTCAGCCTCCCAAGCAGTTGGGATTACAGCACGCACCACCTTGCCTGGCTAACTTTTGTATTTTTAGTAGAGACAGGGTTTCACCATGTTGGCCAGGCTGCTCTCCAACTCCTGCCCTCAAGAGATCCACCCTCCTTGGCTTCCCAAAGTTCTGGGATTATAGGCATGAGTCACTGCATCTGGTCAAAACTCCCTCTTTTTCTAATACTTGGAGTGACTTCTGTTTTCCTAACTGGACTGTGATTAAATCCATTTCCATTCAATCTCCTCGGTTACCTTTAGTGCAGACCCTCCAATACTAGCCTAAAAGGTGTGGAGTTTAACCCATAGGGTCATCCTTCTTAGTTTGGAGCACAAAATAACTAACCATCCATCCATCATACATTTTCTTGGGTCATCTGTTTCACCTGTAAATTTGGGACAAACACAATAGCCGTGATTTGTATGCTAAGACAAAGGCTGATACATGGTTGTGCAAAAGTCAGGTGATTTTAAGAAAAACCAGGAGACTTCAAAGTATGTTTGCACTTTTAAGATGTCAGTGAGTATCCTTTTCTGTTAGAACTGCTTTGGAGGAAAAGTGTTGAAAGCATTGCCATAAACCAGGGCTTGGCAAACATTTTCTTTAAAGGGCCACATAGTAACTATTTTATACTTTTAAAGGGCCACATAGTAACTATTTTATGCTTTGTAGGTTATATATGACGTCTGTTACAATACTCAGTTCTGCCGTTGATACCAAAGCACTGCCGTTGATACCAAAGCAGCCATAGATCGTATGCAAATGAATGACTATGGCTGTGTTCCTATAAAACTTTATTAGTAGGCTGGGTGTGGTGGCTCACATCTGTAATCCCAGCACTTTGGGAGGCTGAGGCAGGCAGATCACTTGAGATCAGGAGTTTGAGACCAGCGTGCCCAACATGGCAAAACCACATTTTTACTAAAAATACAAAAAAAAAAAAAAAAGAACCTGGCATGGTGCTGGCGGACGCCTGTAGTCCCAGTTACTGGGGAGGCTGAGGCAGGAGAATTGCCTAAACACAGGAAGTGGAGGTTGCAGTGAGCTGAGATTGTACCACGGCACTCCAGCCTGGGCAACAAGAGCAAAACTCTGTTTCAAAAAAAAAAAAAAAAACAACTTTATCAGTAGCAGGCTGGTTTTTGCCCTCACTTCTGTGTTAAGCAATGAGTGGTAGGGGGGTGAGGAGATGGTTAGGGAGGGTTAGAGATTCTTTTTTTTTTTGAGACATAGTCTTGCTCTGTTGCCCCGGCTGGAGTGCAGTGGCGCGATCTTGGCTCCCTGCACTTCCAGGTTCAAGCGATTCTCCTGCCTCAGCTTCTCCAGTAGCTGGGATTACAGGTGCCCAACACCACGCCTGGCTAGTTTTTGTATTTTTAGTAGAGACAGGGTTTCACCATGGTGGTCAGGCTGGTCTCAAACTCCTGACCTCAAGGGATCCACCTGCCTCGGTCTCCCAAAGTGCTGGGGTTTCCTTGCTTTGTGTGTTTTATCCAATTCTTTGTTCAAAGCGCCAAGAACCTGGGCATCCTCCACTGGGAACCTGAGCACCTTGGTGTTAATGTCAAGAGGGCTGGCAAACGTAACCCAGGTGCAGGCAGTTTGGAGAGAGGCTGGTTCAGCTCTTTTCTACCCAATCATAAGTCCCGTAGAGATCGCTCCAGTTGTTCCACTTCTGGATGAATTTTAGGAACCCTTAGGTCAGTATTACTCCATTCTTTCCCCCTCAGTACCTGTAACTTTACCGGAATCGCCTCTGTTGCCTCACTTTGTTCCCTAGTAGGCTCCATGAAGTCAGCTGGGCTGTGAGCCGTTGACTTTCCCGTTCAATTGAGAAAGCGACTCAGGGCTTCTCTTACAGTTTCCAGTGACTGCCACTTTCTGCATGGGGCAGCCCCAGTGAATGTAACTAATTAGCATTTGCAAAGCGATTCCCATGGCTGGGGTGAGAGCCACCCAGAAGGGCCAGGTGTAATCACTGTTATATCTGTGGCTTACATAATTCCTGGTCCACCCAGGAATGATTTTTTAAGCCTGGTTAATTGAGGGAATTAGAGTGTGAGTGCTGAAAACCAGCTGTGGTTTTAAGTGCTACAAGCATTTCTGTAGGTGGTATAGAGCTGGATGTAAATGTTGATGGGTGTGTTAGAGAAATTACAGCTCAGGTTTCTGTGCAGCTGCTTTGAGGGAATATTGGACAAAGGACATTTCTAAGCAGATGTGCAATTAGCAATTACATGATGTTAAAAGTCATCTGATCAGGGTTTATGCATGGATAAAGAAAAGGTATTCCTCGTACTTCTATGACCTGAGTAAAATCAGAACACCAGTGTGAATTGCCTGTAACAAATTCTGGGGCTAGAAGTTCAAGGACCCAATAAGACCTAGTATTTGACAGATTGGTAAGGTAATTGTGATTTACAGTAATCTATTGTATATTTCAAAATAGCTAAAAGAATAATTTGAATGTTTGTAGCATAAAGAAAAGAGAAATATTTAAGGTGATGAATATACCATTCATACTGACCTGAGCTTTAAAAATGCTATGAATGTATTAAATTACGACCACATGTATTTCCAAACTATGTACGTCTATTAGGTATCAATACATGTTAAAGAAATAAGTCAAAAGACCAAGAAGAGAGCAAATTTGAAGTGACAGGGTCTGGCACTCGGTAGGTGTTATTGGGCAATTGGGCTCACTGCCCAGTGTGCACAGAAGCCAGCACCATGGTACCAGCTTTTGAGAAAAGAAAGGCTTTAAGTCTGGCCAGGAACGAGACAGGACTTGGGATCAAATCCGTCTGCCTGATTTAGGGTCTGGGGCAAATTTTAAGGGGTCAGAGGGCAAAGGAAAGAATTTTGGAAATTTGGCTTGGCAGAGTCTGATTGGAGTGCTTTAAATTTGACCGTTTACAGTAATGTATGTTGAAGCGGATTTTAGTGCCAGGTATTCCTGGCCAATGAACCCCTCACTTCTTTTTGTTTGTTTGTTTGTTTGTTTTTTAAATTGAGATGGAGTCTCTCTGTCACCCAGGCTAGAGTGCAGTGGCACCATCTCAGCTCACTGCAACCTCCTGCTCCTGGATTCAAATAATTCTCTTGCCTCAGATCTCCAGAGTAGCTGGGACTACAGGTGTACACCACCAGTAGATGGGGTTTCACCATGTTGGCCATGGTGGTCTTGAACTCCTGACCTAAAGTGATTTACCTGCCTCAGTCCCCCAAAGTGCAGGGATCATAGTCATTAACCACCACCCCCAGCCTGAATCCCTCACTTTTAAAGGAGTTCCGACAGTCAGATTCTGGTCACATCCCAGGTGTTTTTTGGTTCCTTGGGTAAGAATTGTGGATTTCAGGTGTTGTTAGGGGTCAAAGTTTTTTCCATTACATGTGCCTAGGTTTCATGAGTCATAGTTTGCCTCTGTTATGCCTACGAAGAAGCTTGATTTTTGTTAACGACAGAGCAGGCCCAGTTTGGGCTGGTCCTACATAGATACTTAACGAAAGCCTATGAATGAATGAATGAATGAATGTGTGCATGACATGACTGAACTACCTATTCCCAAGTTCTTTTACTTGAGGAAGAATTTTTTGGCTGGGTATAGTGGCTCACACCCATAATAACAGCATTTCTGGGAGGCCAAGGCAGGAGGATTGCTTGAGACTACGAGTTCCAGACCAGTGTGGGAAACAGCGAGACTCTGCTTCTACCAAAAATTTTAAAAATTAGCTGGGCGTGGTGGTACACACCTATAGTTCCAACTACTTGGGAGGCTAAGACAGGAGGATTGCTTGAGCACAGGAGGTTGAGGCTGCAGTGAGCTATGATAATTGTACTCCAGCCTAGGTGGCACAGTGAGATCTTATGTCTAAAACACACACACATACACACACACACACACACAGATTTTTTTGTTTTCCTCACTAGACTCTAGTGAGGCTCCCTCACTTGCTGAATATTCCTAAATTACCTATTTTCAGGCAACTCAATGTATGTTTAAGAGGTCCATTTACCTGGTTTGTTGGGGGATGAATCCACCAATTACTGTCTGCCTAGTGAAAGTGAAGTGTCAGTGTAAAAGCACTGAACACTGATGAGCTTCTCTATGAGGCAGGCATTGAATTAGACTCAACAGAAGAGCTTTCATAACCTCCCCACAGCACTGTGACTTGTTATAACCTCCTTTTAATGCCTGGGAAAGGAATGCTTAGAAGATGGTGGGAAGTTTTCAAAGTCACAGGATGTGACAGAGCTGGATTAACACCCAGGTGGCTGTGACTCTAAACCACATGGTAGTCACAATGCAGGAACAGCAGACTAGCAAGCTCCCTAAAGTGGTCTGTGTATGGATTTTTTAAATAGCAATTATTATTATTATTTTTGAAATGGAGTCTTGCTGTGTTACCCAGGCTGGAGTGTAGTGGTGCGATCTTGGCTCACTGCAACCTCCATTTCCTGGGTTCAAGCGATTCTCCTGCCTCAGCCTCCCAAGTAGCTGGGATCACAGGTGTATGCCACCATGCCTGGCTAATTTTTCTATTATTAGTAGAGGCGAGGTTACACCATGTTGGCCAGGCTGGTCTCGAACTCCTGACCTCAAATGATCCACCCACCTTGGCTTCCCTAAGGGAATTACAGGCAGGAAGCCACCAGGAGCTGGCTGCAATTATTTTCAATTTAAATTCGAATGCCCTTTGGAGGGGTGTGCCCTCCCCACAGGGAGAGTGCTCCACTGCTTCCTCCCTGTGATTTTGAGGAAGGGTAGTTTTTCACCTTTGTATGATCTGTCTAGCCCTATCTGAATTTGCTTACCCTGCAGAATAGGACATGCAGGGGCTTCATTTTCCCCTCATGGGTCACACACCTCCTGTACCATCTTTGCACTTGAATGGAATGTTCATCTGTTCTCCTCTGGCCTTTTCTAACACTTGTCTCAGAGGCCAAATTGTCTAATCGCACCATGAGCAGTGAGTGAAAACCTTAACAATCTCTGCTCCATATTTGCGAGAGAAAAATGATTACCCCTCACATTAAATGGGTATAGTGTTCAATCCAGTGTGTAACAGGGGCTGCAGTGCCAAGAGACCCATTGATGTGAGAAATAAAACATTTGTTCAAGGAAAGCGGGCCAATCAGAGGGTGCGCTGCGAGTGGAGGTGGAGGCCAGGAACCTGACGCGGGGAAAAAAAGGTCTGGATGGATGTGATTTGAAAAGGGATAGAGAGGCAATGGAGTCTCAGCTTCCAGCTGGGCTGTGCCAGACAGCTGGGTTGCTGACGATATGCCCCTTGCCCAGCAGGGAGGCTGGTGCCCAGAGCTTTGATAGGTGCCGGGGAAGGGTGAGCAATGTTGGAGTTTGAGGAGAGAGCTAGTACTTTTTTTTTTTTTTTTTTTGGCTTTTTGGTGGTTAACACATGAGGATGCTTGAGCTTAATGAATGAGGCAGGCTGGTACTTCTCATGGAACCAAAAGCCATTCATAGGCTCCATCCTTTTGCAGGGAACCTTTGAGAAGAAGCAATTGGCAATGAGAACAAAATGGAGAATGTAACCACAGACCCTGTTGGATTTAACCCTGGGTGTTTCTTCCCCAACAGTGAGACCTGGCATTGCCCTTGTTTACCTGCATTAGCAACACGCTAGAATAAAGCAGCTGTCCAGATAATCAGCTTTGTGCTCTATGCAGACATTCTGACTAATGCTGAATATGGGCTAATGCCCATAGCAGGAAAGAACAATGATGACGTTCATGAGTCAGCATTTGTGCCGTGCTGCTGCTGTCAAGGCTCATTATTTGTTGCTTTCAAGAGAGTTGCTTTCGCCTGCAGCAGTGCCGCCAACACCCACGGGTAAAGGAGAGTGCAAGTGGATTTGCCCCGTCGTGTTTGAATTTTCCATCTCTGCATTTCTTGGCAATCTAGGCAGAAGACTGGGAGGTGTGGGGGACTCAGCCACACTGCAGCCATCTGCTGGCTGGGCAGGTGCTGAGAGCTGCTTCAATGAATGGCACTGCACACCCATTTACACTCTGTCATTAGCAGGTGGCTGCTCAGAGCTGGGGTGGGGGGAGGTTGCCTTGGAGGCCACATCTCTTGGTGCTGAGAAGGACTTCTAAGGAGGCACCCAGGAGTTCCACTAAGGAGAGCCATTCTTGACCTTTTCTTTCTTTTCTTTTGTTTTTTTTTTTTTTTTTTTTTTTTTTGACAGTCACACTCTGTGACCCAGGCCAGAGTGCAGTGGCACAATTTCGGCTCACTGCAACCCTGTAACCTCCACCTCCTGGGTTTAAGAGATTCTCCTGCCTCAGCCTCCTGAGTAGCTAGGATTACAGGTACTCACCACCACTCCTAGCCTATTTTTGTATTTCTAATTCAAAAGGAGTTTCACCATGTTGGCCAGCTGGTCTCGAACTTCTGACCTCAAGTGATCTGCCCGCCTTGGCCTCCCAGAGTGCTGGGATTACAGGTGTGAGCCACAGAGCTCAGCCCATTCTTGATCTTTTCCAACTGAGTTTTATTGGTGCCCTATCTTTCTATGAACAATTTTGCAGAAATATATCAGTTGCATTTGCAACGTCAGGAACTTTGATCCTTTAATCTTATGTCTATCAGATTAAAAAAAAAAAATAAGAGCTCCTTGAAGAAGGCTATGGGGTGGGTGAGGGAATGGATGGGACTCAAGGTCCTTCTTGGCCCACCTGTATTTTTGGGTCCCATGACTTGCAGCTGTCATATAAGCTCAGTTTGCACCATAACTTGAGTACTACACAAGGACTTCCTTCAGGAAAAAATAAACGAAGTGAATCTACCAAGTTGGGCTTTAACAATTGGATTTTATAATGGTTCTCCCCTGGTTGTGGACAACCTCTGCTATTAACCTCACATGCTCACTAAATGAAATAAGATAAGTATTCATCAAAACTGCTCTTTCCATGTTCTTTTTCAAGCAAGAAAAACAAAAACAACAGCAAAAATCAATACAGCTTGTTCCAATTCGATGAATGACCAAGAGCAACATGTTCATAAACACGTGTGTCTGCCGTCGGCTTTGTTGTGGAACATCTCCCTTTTGCAGAGAGTAACACTGAGGCAGGGGAATGGCAGTCAGCTCCCTGGGGGCCCAGAAGAAGAGACAAGATTGTCAAAAGAGATTTCAGCCGAAGCTTCCTCCACTCCGTCCCCTGGCAAACAGCTGCTTGTCAGGTGTTTACATTCAGCAGGGCCTGGAGAAACTTGAGCAATTAAAAACAAAAAGCCTCCTATCCCACCGTAGCATTCCCTGAGCCGAGCTGGGTTTGCAGCTTGTAATGTGTTATTTATTTTTGGTTTTAATTGCTGGCAGTCCCAGAAACATTAGTGTTATATATAGTGCTGGGCTCAGCAGGCGTAATTAAAAGGCGGGGGGCCCTCGTGGTCGGTAGTAAAATACCAAGTGCAGGCTGTTTAAGAAAAACGTGCGAGTGATTGGCCATCAGTGAAACACAGGGTGGCAGAGAAAGGACAGAAGAGGGAAGCTGGGTAGAAAAATCTCACTGAACAGGAAAGGTTTTATGCACAGGCTGAGGTTTGCTGAGTTGTTAAATAGAATATAACTTATTTGGATCATGCTTCTAAGCAGCACCATGGCTCAGAAAGAACCAGTGTTTATCAAGTGCAATATCAGACACTCAGGTCTGCATAATCTCATTTAAAATTCTTGAAACCCCCAGCTGGGCATAGTGGCTCATGTAATCCCAGTATTTTGGGAAGCCAAGGCAGGTGGATCACTTGAGGTCAGGAGTTCAAGACCAGCCTGGGCACATGGTGAAACCCAGTCCCTACTAAAAATACAAAACTTAGCCAGGCACGGTGGCACACGCCTGTAATCGCAGCTACTTGGGAGGCTGAGGCATGAGAATTGCTTGAAACTGGGGGATGGAAGTTGAAGTGAGCCAAGATCATGCTGTTGCACTCCAGCCTGGGTGAGAGAGTGAGATTCTGTCTTAAAAAAAAAAAATAAAAGGGTAGGGGCAGGGTACAGTGGCTCACACCTGTAATCCCAGCACTTTGGGAGGCTGAGGTGGGTGAATCATGGGGGATCAGGAGTTCGAGACCAGCCTGGGCCAACATGGTGAAATCCCCCTCTACCAAAAATGCAAAAATTTAGCCGGGTGTGGTGGCGGGTGCCTGTAATCTCAGCTACTTGGGAAGCTGAGGCAGGAGAATTACTTGAACCCAAGAGGTGGACGTTACAGTGAGCTGAGATTATGCCACTGCACTCCAGGCTGGGCGACAGAGCAAGACTCTGTATCAAAAACAACAATAAACAAAACCAAGGGCCAGGCACCGTAGCTCACTCCTGCAATCCCAGCACTTTGAGAGGCTGGGGCGGGAGGATCACCTGAGGTTGGGAGTTTGAGACCAGCCTGGGCAACGTGGTGAAACCGCATTTCTACTAAAAATACAAAAATTAGCCTGGCGTGGTGGCAGATGCCTGTAGTCCCATGTATTCAGGAGGCTGAGGCAGGAGAATTGCTTGAACCCGGGAGGCGGAGGTGGCAGTGAGCCGAGATCGCATCACTGCACTCCAGCCTGGACAACAAGAGTGAAACTCCGTCTCCAAAACAAAACCACCACACAAGCTCCTGAAACTCCTTCCAGGCTGGTGTGCAGCTGCCTCTTGATCTCCATTCCGTAGGATACTAACCCGAGACTGAGAGGGGACCAGCCGTACCTCGCTCGAGAAAGACAGCACGAAGCACAGTATTTTCAGTGGCCATCCCTAGGAGGAAAATCATGGACAGTTTTTTCTTTCCCCTTCTATTTTTGCCGTAATGTTTTGGGAAGACATAGGAGAGCAGAAGAACAGCAGGATGATGAGGGTCAAGAGAGAGTGGGAGTTTGTGCTGAAACCTAGAAAGCAGAGGGAGAGAACTGCTAGACACGTTAGATGTATTGTTTTGTGTAATTATATGCTCATTTTACAAATATGGCGAATGAGGCTCAAAGAGTTGAAAAGGAACGTTTACAGCACATGAAATATGGTCCCGTTTATATACCCATAATACATACATAACTATATGCCTGTGTGATAGAACCTTATTTATGCACCAGTTTACTCGCAGCACTAAGGCGAAAGAACTGCCCTGTACCTTTCACTTAAAATTTATTCTGTGGGCCGGGCACTGTGTGACTCGCATCTGTAATCCAAGCACTTCAGGAGGCCGAGGCCGGTGGATTACTTGAGGCCAGGAGTTTGAGACCAGCCTGGCCAACATGGAGAAACCCCTTCTCTACCAAAAACACACACATCAGCCAGGTGTGGTGGTGGCCGCCTGTAGTCCCAGCTTCCTGGTGGGTTGAGGTGGGAGAATCGCTTCAACCTGGGAGGCGGAGGTTACGGTGCGCGGATCTCGTGCCCAGCCTGAACGACAGATCAAGACCCTGTCAAAAAAAAAATTGTGGTTTTCTAAAACCTCATTTTGAAAAATATTCAACCACACAGACATTGAGGGTACACAGTAGGGCATCTTGGGCTGTACATAGCTCATCATAGAACATCTTTCATTGGAAGAACTCAAATAGTAATAGCAGTTAGTATTTAGCACATAGTAAGTGCTAACTAAATATTGCCTGGAACAAGTACTGCTTTCATTTGCTGACTCAGTTAATCCTCCCAATAACCCAGTGATAGTAATACTACCATCCTCTTTTCACAGGGGACATAATAGAGGCACAAAGAGCTTAAGAACCTTGCTCAAGTTTATACAACTAAGGGAGGAGTGGAGCGTGAGTTGTAATTTAGACAGCATTGTTGCAGATTGGAGCACAAGATTTTCTTCTTTCTTTTGGTTATTTCCCTTCTTTCTTCCCTCTGTCTCTCCTTCCTTTCTCTCTTTTTCCTTCCTTCTTTCCTTCCTTCCTTCTTTCTTTCTTTCTCTCTCTCTCTTTCTCTTTCTTTCTTTCCCCTCCCTCCCTCCCCCATTTCCTTCCCCCTTTCCTCCCTCCCTCCCTTCCTTCCTTCCCTCCCTCCCCTGAGGCCTGCGTGCCTTCCTTTTTTCCTTCCTTTTTTCCCTCCCTCCCTCCTTCCTTCTCCTCCCTTCCTTCCTTCCCTCCCCTCCCTTCCTTCCTTCCCTCCCTCCCCTGAGCCTGCCTGCCTTCCTTTTTTCCTTCCTTTTTTCACACCAAGCGCGGCTGCTACGCCAACAGTGGGACACCACGTGGAGCTCTCCGTGGTGGCCGGATCAACAAAAAACCGGGGGGGGG